>JASGAT010398132.1:3063-45362 GCA_030220025.1 Chelon auratus
CCCCCACACACACAATAATTTAAACTTTTATTCAAGCATAATCATAATGACATATTTTGCCCATTTCACTATACTATGTTCACTATACTGTGGTATTAATTAGCAAAACATCTGATCTGTGGAGTTTCTGTTGAGTTACTGTCTGGTTGGTTTAAGGCTGAAAAGCCAGTTCTTTGTTAAAGTGAATTCCCACCCTTTCAACATTTGAGTTCAGGCTTTTTCGGTCTTTTAAGGCATTCCTTGCATTGGGCGTCATCGTTGACATTGATGAATTATTACAGCCAGAATTTGAACTTTTGAAACCCAATTATTACTTGGGATTTGGGATTCTGTGAACTTTTTTGCTAAAGTAATACACAATCCAGATGATTGCACATTAAAATATTTTCATAGACAAGTGGGCTTCACTTCATGTGGTGTTCTTAAGTTCCTGTTATTTTAAGACATTTTCTTTTGTGAAGAAACTTCAAGTTTAAATGGACTTACATGAACTTTGCTATTCTGACAGTGGCAGCAGACAATGGCCTGGACCACTGTGTCTACAAAGTCGCAGTGGGCTTCAGCACGGAGATCTTTGGTACCTTCCGGCAGACCATTGTTTTTGACTTTGGCTCGGAACCTGTGCTGATGCAGCGGATCATGGTGGATGCTGCCTCTATTGAAGGTATGATTGAAGCACGGTAGCCAGTTAGGGGTACTGCAATGGCACTGTATATACACGTGTGCCAAAATATATTTAATAATGATTACACTCAAAATGTGGATTTCGGCATTTTAAGAACATGCATACAAATAAAAGTGTGCAGCTCAAAACTGGTCAGTCAAGCAGTTATATCAATGAATGTTTTCACTCATTCTCCCATTCTTTGTTCTCCAGACCTAGAACACCTAATGGCAGCCAGGCAGCAGCTTTTGATGACTGCAAAGCGCTGGGACTCTTCCTGCAAGACCATTGTAGAATTCAGTCCCAATGAGACGATGGCTGAACTGGAGCGCAGCCTCCTTTCCCGCTATCAGATACCTCTGTCAGCAGACCAGCTCTTCACTCAGTCAGTCCTGGACAAGACCCTGACCAAAGACAACTACCAGGCCCGGCTGCATGACCTGCTCTACATAGAGGAGATTGCACAATATAAAGAAGTCAGCAAGTGAGTATAGAGATATTCTGGTTTTCTTTTTATCTAGGGTGTTCATCTTGAGTTGAACAGTTAAGTTGGTGTGAGTGTGTGTGTGTGTGTGTGTGTGTGTGTGTGTGTGTCTATAAATTTCCTGTAGTCTTTGTGTACAGCCAGCTGGGTGTTCTAAAACAGAATGAATGAGTGAATGAATGCTTTATTGTTATTGCACGTCAGTGCAGCGAAATTAGATGTACCACATCTGAATAGTGCGACAATTAATAACATAAGATACCCATTCACATGGCCACCAATATCCACAAGTGTGTGATATTAAAAGAATAAACGACTATGTCATTTAAAATGCAACTTATTGCACATAATTATGAATTAGCAGCATTCACTATTCGGATGGTCCATGGGTAAAAGCTGTTTTTAAGTCTGTTTAGTTCAGATTAATTTGGTTTGAATTTATTTATTTATTTTTTTATTTAACATTATCTCATGTCATTTGCCTCACCAGGAGTAATGGTCATATTTACAACACTTACACCTTGTCTCAGGTTGCATGATGTGATATTGTGTTTTTCATCCACCACAAGGTGTCAGACTTGACCTTCATTGTGAATTTCCACTGTGTGTTGGATGGAAAGTGTATTTCACCAATTCCATTTAATAATGCATGAGAGATGATTGAAAACTAAACCATTTTCTTCCTTTAGAATGAATAAGGATTTTTGCCTTCTTTTTAAAACCTGTTACCTGCTGCTCCACTGGTTTAACTAAGCTTGCTGCTGATTACAGCTTTAACTGCTTGATTCCACATTCGCTGAAATAAGTACAGGAGAATTACAGTTGGCAAATGTCTTTAATTTTCTTTGTGCTCATGAATCTTTGTTTCTTTACATAGTGTCGTTTGACATAGTAAAGAATTGAATCATGGATCTCTTTCTGTTATTACCTGATGTGCCCATATATGAGTAATCTCTGGTTCATCAATGTCCTGCCAGGTTCCACTGATCTAAATTGATCAGATTTCCAGTAACATGTGGTTTCCTGTACTATTTCTGTCACAATAACTCATTTCAGACTATATTCACTTCTTGTTTTTATGAGTGTGACGTCTACCTTTTTGTCACTTGTGAATCAGGAGGACTAGGCATCAGATGATTATCTATAGTGAAGATGGAGTTTTTTACAGTCTGTTCTTTCCGTCTTTGAAAATTTAGCCAAGAAGCTGATGATTGACACATTTGGTATAAGCAAACCAGTGGTGTTGCACACCCAGACAAGGTTATAGTTTTGCATCAATCGGAGTTCATCACCCATATTTCTAACCATTTCATCATTTCAGATCCTGCTGACACCACAGAGGCAATCTCAAACAATCTAAAGCGAAATTAATATTTTTCCCTAAAGTGCTTCGGTTTCCCACTACATATCTGCTTGTGTTATCTTTGTGCCAGTGGTTGTTTTTCTCTAAAAGACCAGTTTATTTAAATGTTTTGGCTATTTTTTGTTTTAGGCTCTTCGCTGACAGTGTTTTGTTTAGTTGGTCAGTCTTTACAAATCCAAAGCAAGGGTGTATGTTAATAATAAAGACAAAAGGGTGGACTGCCAGAAAGGGCAGCAGTTCCAATGTTAAATTGTCTGTGGTAAAGGAGGGGTTTACCTGTCTCTGAGTCAAAGGAGAATGTATTGTGGAAATTATACTAGTTTAATGATAATTTATCACAGCGTCATATTTGCTGTTTAATCCATATACTGACTTATAAGTTTAGGATAGATGTTTTCAAATGCATAACTAATGTTCACTTTTGCCTTCTAGGTTTAACATCAAGGTGAATCTGCAGCTGGTTACTAGCTTTATGCTGACAGGCATCTCTGTTGGAGCCAAGTATGCCCAGAATGGACAGCTCTTTGCACGTTTCAAACTCACTGAAACACTTTCTGAGGTAACTTGATTTGGTGCAGTAGCAGTTACTGTGCACACATTGGCACATTGCTTTCTCTCTTTGCTACACGGAGCCCAAAAGTACCTTGATATCTAGGTAACTATCCTGAACTATGTCTTTTTTCCCCATACATTAGGATACACTGGCTGGGCGGCTAGTGATGACCAAGGTAAATTCAGTTCTGCTGCTGCCACTGGGTCGTGAGTGCATCAGCAGCAAGCCACCTCCTGGGGTCAAAGAGCGTGTATATGAGGCTGTGATTGAGGAGAAGACTAAGGATTACATCTTCCTAAGGATCTGCAAGGACTGCTGTGAGGAACTGGGGCTGCTGCCTGACAGAGAATTACAGGTATAGGCAGCACCGCACTCACTTTCTTGGTGGCGTGTTAGATGAAATAATGGTGGAGAGGTCTAGTAAATGATCTGATTTCATAGAAGTTTTTTTTTGTGTGTGGTTTATTAGATGTTACACCCTGTGAAAGGATGAGTGGCTCATGGGTTAGTCTTTTCACAAAAGGTTAGAAAGGTTTCCAGGAAACCTGTGTGGGCATTGATGGCAGTGTTGAGTGCAGATGTAATCTTTTCTGAATGACTTTACCTTGTGCTACTTCAGCTTGATCTTTCTCTAGTCTGACGTTGGGAAGGGAAAAAAGTCACTGTTTTAACAGTTATAAAAACAAGCCCTATTCTATGCCTGTGGGAGCACAATCATCTTTTCCGTCTCCTCATGCTCCTCCTGCCTTGCTTTGTGGGTTCTTATTCCACACCACCTTGATGTTTCATACTCTTCCCACTCTTTCATATCTCAGACTTTCTGTTCCAATGTATTTGTTGTTTCTCTCTTTTGCTTTGTCTTTCTTCTCCACTTTTGTCACACTACAACCCCAAAGCATTGAATATTTTATAGTTTGGCTGTTATTAGCCTTTGTCTATTTTATGATGACAAGGCCATCTACACAGCAAAATCCGACAAATCAACACCATCAGAGTTAATCTCAACACTCTTAAAGTGTCTTAAGGCCACAGAGTGTCCGTCTTACTCTTTTTTGAAGCGTTGATATGTTAACACTGTTATTATTGACTCTTCTTATAGCTAAGATTTAACACTTCCCAGCACTAACCAGTGTTAGTTTCTCTCAACACTACTGTGTAGTGATAGATATCAACTATCTCAAAGTGTCAATTATTTACTGCTCCAGTTAATTACTCTTGTAGTTTCTACGGCAGGTGTTGTGTTGAATTGTCTCCTGTCTCTATGCAAGGTAGTGAATTCGTATTTAGATTCCCTTTTAAAGATGCATACTGATGTAATACATGTCATATATTACATATCATGCATATCGAGTTATGTTTGAGTCAGAATTGTGCTGGTAAATCTGACAAGTAAAAATACTTTGCTCCAAGTTTTGTCATGAGTTACATTGTATTGCTTGGCCTGTATTCGTATATAGGCCACTGAATTAACAAGCTCTTTGTGTGGACTCTGCGTCAGGTGGAGCTCCAGTTCCAGCTGAACAGACTGCCACTCTGTGAGATGCACTATGCCCTGGATCGCATCAAAGATAATACCATCCTTTTCCCTGATGTTGGCCTTGTCCCCACCATCCCCTGGAGCCCCAACAGGTGTGTATTCCACCATGTACACGACCACGCACATACACATACACATATGCTTAGGTCTTCTGCAGAACTTTTGCAGGCAACTAACAAATACTTATTCAGACAAAGAATATACTTTTTCTGATAAAATACATCATAGTTTTCCTTCTCCTGCTTGTTGTCTTATTCCCTTCAGTCAATGGGAACACGAAGTAAAACAAACTAAAACCTTTTTCACTGCACGCATAAATAATTCTTCAGATGCATTGTCCATTTATATATTTTTAAAGGTGAGGGAAAACGTTTGCACCCACAATGCACTCACATTTATGCTTAGTAAACACCACTAATCCTACACACTTATTATACAGAAACTCCCTTAATACATACACATATTAGTTTGACAAATACCCTCAGAGAGGGAACACCACATCAATTCCAGAGCTGACTGAATATCCCTCGCCTTGTTGTACTCATTGACCATTTGAAAATGTTTGCAGGTCCCTTCAGCTTAAGATATCTCTCTCTGAAGTTGGGCAGGTGTGGGAAGTGAGGCAGTAATCTTAATTGACAAGAGCCCGAGTCAAATATAATCCCCTGTGGTTGTCTTGGCTGCTGCTTTATCTGGGCTCCAGAATAGGATTCATGTAGACTTTTGTCTTAATTGGAATTTGGATAAGTGAGGATGTTACATTAAACAGGGACCAAGAAGTGAATTTAGCTTAAGCTCACAATTTCTTTATTGTAGTTGATTGAGTTTCAACATAAGCATACCTGTAGTGTTAGTAACTACAAACAAATCATAAATATACTTTGTGGTTTAAAGCCTAGTGGTTGATAACATTAAAGTCTTTATAAGCATATTGGTATCAGACACTATTTTAGATGGGGAATCTGCAAACACAGAGTCACAATTAAACGTTTAGGAGTGAAATGTGAAATTGTTATCTTGCCACACTGTCTTGATCCTTCCATGTATTTTACCTGGGCAGTTAAGATGATAATGAACGTGTGCATTTGAGCGCCTCAGTTTAGGAACAAAAGGGGAAAAAAATTCTAAAACCTACAAATATTTGATTGCTATACCATGATTAATTGTACCTTATCAGATGGCCAAATGTATTATACCCTAGTGTCTTGTTTTCTCATGCTGAGAAATCTCTCAGGCCCCCAACTATGACTCAGTCGGAGTTCAATCAATTGGTGTTGGATTCACAGCTTTAGAAGATGCAGTCTTCATAATTAAGATAGTGATGCTTTGAGACAAGCAGATGCACACATACTCACACTTTCACAAGTATATGTGCAAACTCACATACATGAAACACTCCCTCCTAACCACATATACCAGTACCTTCTTACTAAGCGCTGTTGCCTTCAATGTTTTTCTTATTTTGTTGATGAATAGTCTGTTGTTTATGGCTTGTTTACACCCATTCTGCACATTCTCTGCCATGAACATTTGTTTAAAAAAAGGAAAAAAAGAAAAACTTGATTAAAATGACAAATACAATGATGAAACATAAATGCACGCTTGCGGCACTCTTCTTGACCATAGTCAGATATGTGTATGTTGTTTAGATTTCTGAATTTCTAATGTGTAAGGCTATAGAGAATAATGTATACACTAAAAGACTGAGTAGAATCATTGCCCTGTCACTTCTTACCCACCTTCTACCTCTGTGTTTTCCATTTCTCTTGCCAGTATATCTGGCTGACTTATATCTCCAGCCACCACACAATTTACCCCACAACACGACTTACATTCTCAGTTGGAGTTTGTGCTTGCATGTATTGTTATTCTATGTAAAATTTAGTTTTTCTGTCCACTCATGTTCATCAGATTATCACTAATGTTAAAAGTTATTCCTTGTTCACGAGTATGTATATCTAATTCCTGAAGATGACTACTTAGAAACCCAAGGTTTTAAAATGTCCCCACCCTCCCTCCGCTTTTAGGCAGTGGGATGAGCAGCTGGATCCACGGCTGAATGCCAAGCAGAAAGAAGCCATTCTGGCCATCACCACACCCATCTCTGTCCACCTTCCTCCCATCCTCATCATTGGACCCTATGGTACCGGCAAGACCTTCACCCTGGCACAGGCTGTCAAGCACATCCTCCGCCAGGACAACAGCAGGTCAGTGTATGAGTTTTCTTTCTTTGCTTGTTTATGTATTTATTTTATTTTTTTTATGCAAAGGGAATTTAAAACTTTTTGACCTTTGTTGGCAACTAGAAGGAGAATTTGTGTTTCTCCTGTAATAATATGACATTCTGGCCATCTTACATTTGAACTAATTCTGTAATGTATCTCAAAACAATCATCAACAAAATATCAGATATATTATTTTGCGACTGAGAATGAACAGTAACAAAACTCAAAGTAATAACTGGTAGCACATTTTTCGTTCCAGCACTTGAAAGTGTAAAAAGATTGTCTTGACATGTTAATGGGTGTGAGAGTAAGTGCTGGCACTTCCCATACCTGTGAAGTAAATGTATTGGTGATCAACAAGCCTGTCAAACTCACATCGATTGTCATGTGGGCTGTTTGGTTGTAATTTGTGTTGCTTTTGAATTGTACTGCATTATATTATGTAGGGTTTCAATCTATTATCCACTCTCACTGATTTCTCACTTTGATCTCACTATTTTTATTGATTTGGTTTTGTTATTCTTTGCACAATGTGTGCTATGACAGAAATTATGTTACAGGAGGTGTCCATGTTAAATCCATGGATGCAAAAATTGTGTGTCTTTGTGCCACTGTAAGCCAAGTTAAGCTTAGCAGTTGAAGTAACACAAGTGGCTTGTTTCACACACTGGTAAATGAGCTGCACAGCACATCTACACACCTTCAAAGCAAGAAGACATCTCATTAGTGTGCTCCTCGCTGCCGTCTTGTCAATAATTTCATCCCAACTGTGTCCAAAGACAAGGGCACATAACGGAGTTTTTGATTTATTGTTGGTGGAACAAAATACACAACTAATATTATCCATTTATCCTGGTTTGATTAAAGTGTCAACGCCGTTGCATTTATGCAGTGCATGGCATAGATTTCCCCTAAAAAGAGGTGTGGTAAAGCCTAACATGGACGATGGCTTAATCAACAATCTAGATATCACAGCCTCCCCCTTAGAACTTCTGGCACTCCCTGTGAAATTAGAGGTACTAGAGGGAAAAGAACAGGGAATATAGATAAAGGCAGGTGTGTGTAAATCATGTAAGCCTAAGTCATAAATGAATCAAACGTTAAGGGAGGTCAATCAAAAAACGAGATAGTGGTGGCAGGGTTGCTGGTCTGTGCAGTGCCTCACTATAAAGCATCAAGCTGTGGTGTGTGCGCGTGTGTTTCAGAGCCTCTTTTTGTGCTCTGTCTTTGTGTATGTTGTAAAATGCCCATGTGCTATCACTCGGAAGGCAACATGTCCTGGTCATTTGGATGAATTTGTGTCACTTGTGGTTAATGCACATGGTTAGCTTCATTACAGTGCATTTCATAGGCCAAAAGTCCATGCGGAACATAATGTGATCAATCAAGTTATGTCATTTCAGTAGCCCACACAGTGTTGTATAACAATAAAACATGGCAAAAGTTACTTCCATTGACATTTTTCATCATTAGTAAGCTCCCTCACTGTGTGCACATACCCACAGGAAATTCTGCAATTTCTTTAGTTAGAAGCAATGCGATGTTGCACAAGCACATAAATGGTTCCCTGGTCTATGAAAAATGAATGCAATATCTCGGACAGTGTCCCCTAACAGAAGCTAACATTTTGTTTTTTAATAAGGGAAAGCAGGGTGTATATATGCAGTCTTTAAGAAAAGGGGCATTTGAAAAGTGTGCAGCAATGTAATATTCATTCCTCATTTCACTCTGAATGCATTTACCATTCTATGCTTAAGATGAATTATAGATATTTTAAAAGCCAAGACAAGGGGAAGTGACCCCCTCTGGACTAGGGCTTCCATCTCCTCACACTGTTAAAACGGAGAACAAGGCAGAACCCGATCAGCCTTGGTTTCCTACACTCACCACATATTGAGTAGTGAGGCTACTTTTGCCCACTTTGATGAGTCCAGCCCAAAATTGAAAATTTTATCATATCATCTAGCACAACAAAATGTATTTGTCATGTTGATATTAGAAATGTTATGTATTTCTCTAATTTAAGATTTTTATGGGCCACTAAACCAAATAATAAACTTTTCTTACACTTGCCATGTGGGATTTGTCCTTGCAGCTGATATCTGATAAAATTGTGGTTTTTAGGTCTCAGTCACTGAGTATTGTAGAAACTGTCTATGATAGTTCATGCCTGCTATTTTTTGTCTTTGTCTCTACAGGGTCCTGATTTGCACCCATTCCAACAGTGCAGCAGACCTTTACATTAAGGACTACCTTCATCCTTATGTTGAAGCAGGCAATCCGCATGCCAGACCTCTCAGGTATAGAAATCTGCTTGGCTAAGGAACACGTGATGCTAAAACATGTTTCATTCACCTGTGCTTAATGTTTTGCGTATTTTCATGCACTGTCTTGTTAAGATAAGCAGTAATGTCTCAAATGAAATGTCACATACAAGTGTATATTTTAAGGCATATCAAGTCGATTTGCATTTTTTTTATTGAATAATTAATGCAACCCAGGGGAACACATTTCATATCAATACTGTGTACATATTTTTAATGAGAACGTCATTTCCTGCCTCTTAAATTATTGGTATTTATGGTTAGGATCTTTTGTGTTCAGTAGTTATGGCCTGTCTGTCAGCATAGACCAGCTGACAAGAATCACTGTATAATACTTATCTATACTGTATATCAGCTGAATAGTCATTATGAAGAAGCTTGCAGTCAGAATAATACATCTGTACTAGACAGAGATTGTCGAGTGGCTAAGCTGTTTTCCCCCACAGTGGTGAGTAGTCATTTGCTGACTTTGGGAATGAGACCTCAAAAACTCTTCTGATTTTAGAACAACACCTTGAAGCAGCAAAAACCCAACACATACACACATACATCTCTGCATCAGTGACTTCTAATCATGTTTTAGCAGCCCCAGAGCCTTGACCAGGCCAGGCCGAATGTGCTAGCTTTAGTTCCCTTGGCGTGTGTGTGTGTTCACACACATGCCTAGGAACATATGGGCAATCAAATGACTTGTTTCACATGAGTGGTCAGTCTGATTTCAACAAGTTCCAGTCTAAATCCCTCTATAATCACCAATCAACTCATCTCTGGCCCAGTTAAGCTTTTTTAAGTGAACTCTAGAAAACATGTATTTAGCAAAGGGCAACATCTCAAGACCGCTCAACACTGCTCTAGATTTGAGGTATATACCACGTCATAAGAATTTTTGCCTCATTTTTTTCCTTCCTTCCTGCAAAGAACTCATTTGTTGTTTGCTGCCATGAATCGAAACAAATGGCCCAAGTGGATCAAAACTTAGAATGTGGTTGTAAACAAACAAGCTTAAAGGGAAGACAATTATCAGACTTTTGGATTGCTTGATTTGCTCTTTTCTGTTTGTAAGGTTTCTCCTGATCTTCCTGTTTTCTTTGGTCACCATAGGGTATACTTCAGGAACCGCTGGGTGAAGACGGTCCACCCAGTGGTCCAGCAGTACTGTCTCATCTCCAGCACACACATCACTTTCCAGATGCCCACAAGGGAGGACATCCTCAGGCACCGCGTGGTTGTGGTCACCCTCAGCACCTCCCAGTACCTCTGCCAGCTTGACTTGGAGCCTGGTAAGCTGTTAGGAAAGACATTTAATCATCACAAGTGTGCTGAGACAGACTAGTGATGGTAGATATGGACAATAACTGTCCTTAGCAGCTTTCATGTGACATGGCGGGTTTTATAGATGTATCAAACATTTTATATTATACTACAATAGCCAGCAATGGGAGCAGTCTGAATCATTTAAATTTAATGAATAGATAAAGTCAGCTGGAAATTTCATTAGTAGTTTTACATTACATTTAAGTAAGTAAGCCAAAGGTAACAGATATCTCAAAGATCATATATATCCGATAACCACACTGAACTGAAGTTTTGCGATGATGGATTGTTTAAGGTGTCTTGTATTTTTGGACTGTTCTAAGTGAAAACGAGACAATAATAAAAATTACAGTTTTAAATGAACACAACTGAGTTAACATACCAAAAATGTGAGCAATTATAAGCAATTTTATTGTAAAGTTAAGATACTGTATTTGATTTTAAACATGTAGATGTACAACATTTGTAGAGCAAAAACATAATTTATTCTGTATTCACAGAATGTATTCTCCCATTCATTGGTCATCCCCAGTGACTCTGACAGTCAGTGTTGGGAGGGGCCCGCCATTTAGAGAGGGATGAAACTCACTGAAGTTGTGTAAAAGACATGGAAAACAAACCAATTTGTCAGTGCAAGCTAATAACCAACACTAATGTGTCAACGGAGGGGGCTTTGTCTGTTGCTTGGGAACACCATCTGCCTGTTTCTGATGTACTTTACATCATTAGCCCTCCTCCCAACGTTTCATCTATCCTGCTCTCCTGGTGTTTGATGGTGATGAAAATCGCCAGGAAATGAGGCAATTGGGAGCCAGCAAGTCAACTAAGTAGCTGTAACAAATCTCCCATCCCAAACACACGGGTTCCCCGAAATATATGTTTTATATTTGGCCTTTCCTCTTGCTTTATAGGCTAGATGGTGGGATTTGGGGTATGTGCATAGTCTTCAGTATCTTTAGGTGTGTAAGGCCTGGATTATGCTTCCGCGTAGTGATCACGCAATGGTCACGCAATGGCCACGCAGTTGCTTGGACGCAGTCGTGAGACCGTGATGGTTCTGCGTGGGGTTTACGCGTCGAAATGCAGTTCAATGCCACACCGGTAGAGGCCGCTATGATTTTTTGTGACCGACCGACCGAGACTCGTATAGTTATTTACCTTCCGGCTTTTGTCGTAGTCACAGTGAACGGTGGTGAACGACGATCTTACATGTTGTCCATTCTCAAAGACCAACCAAACTGAATACTTTTTAAAAATAGCGGTGCTTATGAGTGGAAACCGGAAAAGCGGTCTCCAGCGGATGTAGTTAGCGGACCAATCACAGCCAATGCCGCTGCGTTGCCGCTGCGTTGCCGCTGCGTTGCCGCTGCGTTGCTGCTGCATTGCTGTTGCGTTGCTGTTGCGTCGCCTCGACACGCGTCGAGGATTTTTGGGAGGTGCACGTCTGGCCCTTGCGTAGGACGTACGGGGGTCCGCAAGGACGTAATAGGTCCGTACGCCCCCCTCGCGCTGGTGTCAACGTGGAAGCATAACTTGGGCTTAACAACCACAATGCCATCTGTTATTGAGGGTCAACTGTATTCTTGTAATTAGGCAGCCATAAGCTGTAATACCATCATCCGATGAATAACACCTTATTATAATTATTGTTTCTAAAGAACAAGGACATCAAAGTTAGATGACCCAATGACAACAATAGTTTCACAAAAATGTAGTTTAAGCTTTTTATTCACATTTCCAGGGCAGATGTAGTCATGCTAAAAGATGGCGCAGTATTGTCTGTTTTCTGCTGTGACTCAGGCAAATATTGAGCTATAGTGAGATTATTGCAACCTTGTGATAAAGGTTTTGCCTAGTGGCTCATTCTGCTGTCAGGAAGGGATTTTCCATCTTTAATTAAGTTTAGATTCCTAAAGGGGTTCACACTGAAATTTCTGAGAACAGTGTTAAAACGTGTCTTTCTGTCACATGCTTAGACCCTTTCAAGTAAGAGACTTTCCAAATCACTTATCCCTTTCTCCTTCTTTCTCTTACCACCGTTTTGTCCAAATTAAAACACCATTATTAGCCCAATGACAGACAGCAGCTACAGAAATGTAATTTGGGCCTCTGGTTTAGATATAGCTTCCCCAAGGCAGGTGGCTATGTCCCAGGTGAAACATTAAGCACCATGTTCCTTTATGTATGCCTGTCTGTCTGCTTGCTGCTCATAAAGACCATCTTTAATCCCTACTGCCCTGCCTGGGGAGACATTTTCAATTGTAATGATCCGTGTACATCATTTGTGAATGTTATTAGGCCATTGTGTGTTCATGTGGATACAAGTAAAAAAATCAAGTAGGCATGATGCAGCATGGCTCTTGTGCACTTCAATTTATAGCATGGTCACCAAAAGTGCGGTACCTCAGTAATTTATGAATAGCTCATCTACATTAGGTCTTTGACTGCCTTGTTGAGAAAATAATATTCAGTGCAGCCATGGAAAACTGAAGAGCTCCAATCAGGCTTTAACAGCACTTCTTAAAATTATTTTAAATTTTCATTGCTCTCCACACACTGAAATGCACCACATCTTTGTTGTCTGTCCATTCTGCCATCTGCATCAAGTGCATTATATTAAAGACATGCCTATTATTTATTCATTCGTCATTTTGTGTATAACACCCTGTCTTTGAACACTGACTTCCTTGATCTAGCAGTCTTTCTTTGCATCTGGCAATTCTTCCACTAGAAGGTGGAATACAAAATCGAACAGGCAGGAGTCCAACATTGTAGTAATCCGTACAGTATATAGTCTGTTGTAAGATTGTAAGAACATTTTTGCATTCTTTTGTTTGGTATCTCACTTCCTTATGAAGTAATCGACGTATACATATATCCAAGAATTATTTAAACAAAGGCATAGGCCATTGGAGCAGTATATGCCGTTTTGTCAGGACCACGGTGGGGGGAGGTTGTCAGTTTATGCTTCAGTGAATTGCATATACAGTCAAGGGAGAAAGCAGGTTCGAGCCTTTATACTTGGAAAAAATGCCTTTGAAATACATTTTGCATGCATTTGTTCAGAGGCAGACATTAAAGAGTGATTGTTGCTTCAAATCAAACTGCACGACCTCCATTTTTGCCAGCCCTTGTTTTTGTTATTTACTTTTTGACAGTCCCCGAGTTTATTTTGTTATTTCCAGCTGTCACATTTCATGTCTGTATATACTATCCTGTGGAAGTGATTTTGCTTTTGAGGCTGCTGGTTGTTATTCAGCCTCTCTTCTCTGCTCCCCGCTCTAGTGCTCATTTGCCATGCTGTTTTATCCCCTCCCCTCATACTGCCGAGCACAGTTTGAGCTTTTTAAATCAGGGTTAGGTTACTGTTCAATCATTTTCAAAGTGTCCACAAAACCCTGCCTTATATACGATACGCAGAGTATTTTATGTATACAATATATATTACTGAGTAATATTATTATCAACTACCAGTTAAATTGATGTTGGTGTCCTATCTGTTCTGCCAGGGTTGTTCACTCATGTCCTATTGGATGAAGCAGCCCAGGCCATGGAGTGTGAAACCATCATGCCTTTTGCTCTAGCTAGCAAGACCACCCGCATTGTGCTGGCTGGAGACCACATGCAGGTAAGCAACATAGGCTGTGACCCAATATACTGATAGGATTTGACCAAACATTGAGCAAATGTTGCCAGTTCAAAGGAAAATCTACTTTTTAATGCGCTTATGTGTGAATCACCGCATTATATAGATGCACATTATAGGGTTCAAGGACCATTCCTTGAAATGATTTTATTTTTTTATCGATCTATCAATCTATAAATATATATAATCATCTTTAAATCAAATGCATACTTTTAAGAGGCTGGTGCAACATCTAGTGGACTTAGTGTCTTCTACTACTACTTCTAAATGCTTAAGAACAGGCAGTGTCTACTGTGGAACGTTGATTTTAAAACTAATTTATCCTCAGAACACAATTGCTGTTTATACACACGTCAGTCAAGCTATCCTGGTTTTTAGATGATGCACAAAATTTAAGAGTCAACAATAATAATGGCTTTAATTCTGTGCAAACACAATGGCCGCCTGTCTTATTCTCAATTGCCTTCACATACTTTCCCAATCTACCCTGTTATCCTGTACGATGTAAACATTCTGCAGGCTAAGCAAGGATGTTGCCCTTAATATTTTTGTCGATTTTCTTACTCTGTCCCTTTTGTTCCTACTGCAACAGTCCATTCATGAGCATAAGAGGCAACTGAATTGTCAGTAAAGGCCACAGCCTCTATTGGTAGTTTGCTTTCTTGTTGACTGTGGGTCCTCATTAAAGCAAGCTGTCCCTCTCTCATTGGCTGACTTAAATTATGATTTAGACTAACTCAATGTAAAGTTCTCAAAGTAGCTAATTAAACAAATACAACCAAACCAAATTTCCTGGCTTAATGAATTTTAAAGGATTGCTATTAACCATCATGTAGAGCGGACTTGTCAATCTATATGAAGTGCCCTGTGAACCTTTTTATTTTGTTCAAACACTGCATGTTGTTTCATTGATTAGTATTCCCTCAACGAATCAAGACTCAATCTCAAGACCTAGATGTTTGACTCATCATTATTAGATATTGTATTCTAAACTGTATTTCACAGTTGAACAGAAAGGAGACATGATGATTTTGAGAGTGTGGGAAAATAAAAAAATCTAACCCTAACCCTTTATTCTCTGTCCATTGGTTTACAGCTCAGTCCATTTGTGTACAGTGAGTTTGCACGGGAACGTAACCTGCACGTGTCACTGCTGGATCGACTGTATGAGCACTACCCCCCTGAATTCCCCTGTCGCATCCTGCTCTGTGAGAACTACCGCTCCCATGAAGCTATCATCAAGTAGGTGTGAGCCCTCGGCACTGCCTTGTGTGGACTCTGGGAGTAGAGGCTGAAAAGGTGGAGGAAGGGGGCTGAAGGTTATAGTCGTTAAAAATGACCACACTGGAAGTCCAGTATCTCCAGGGAGACATTAACTGTGTTTGTGCCACAGTGACTTTACCCAGTGACTGTGCTCATTTTCATCTCAGGCACCAGTGACTAAATGAAGTCCTCCCAGAAAGTCCCTGTTTTGGGGAGGTACTTTACAAAAGTAAAGAAACTTGCAACACATTTCTGATTGATCGGGTACTGATAGTACTAGCGTTTAGCATTTTTAAAAGTCTTGTCATTTTGAATCCACATGTTACTATACTCATTTGTTTTCCAGTATTGACTCCGTTTGCAAAGCAGTAAATCACGTTCAGCAGCAGCACATGCTGCTTAATTCTGTTGCAGTGTTAAAAATTGATACATGTCTGTTGTATAGTCTCCTGCACTACCGCATCTATTACTTTTGGGGTGGAGTATATGAAACTACTATACAGTTCTTCTTCTATATCAGTGGAATATTCTCTGTGTGTCTTTAGTCAGTGGTGTAGCCGCAGACAGCTATAGTTTGAAGAAAGGTTTTAGTTGCTTGACAAATGCTATTGGGGAAAAGAAAATTGTGAGTACTGTGGGTGGAAATGCTGCTGCTTGATATGGTTGCATTGTTGGACAGAAACTGAGAAGAAACAAGAATGGGGACTACAAGACACAGCTGGGTTTGGGAATGTTATAAAGAATGGTCAAAATAGACATCCACTGACACAGTGCTTAAATCCTTCTTAAGAGTCTGTTCATGCTGACAATGCTACATTGGAAGTGTAGGTCAGAAGATTTTAAGAAAACTCCAGGTTCAAGGGTTATTAGACAGTTTAGTGCAATGCTACAAGGTATATGTTTTGTTTTGCCTTATCAGGGAAGTTTAGATGCATGTACAATATATGTATGGTCAGTGTCTTAAAGGGTTACACGGCATTGAGCTGTAGTTAAGGTAGTAAGTAATAGTATAGCACCAACAATGAAGAAAGAATTGAAATGATTATTTTCAAGTTTAATATATTAGAATTAAGACTTATCATGTTTGTGGATAGAATATACATTGTTTCATTTAAAATTCCACTACATGAAACCTGTTTAATGAGCACATATTTACCATGTTTTCCCTTTCTTCTCTTCCTCCTAAAGCTACACATCTGAATTATTTTATGATGGAAAGCTAATGGCTAGTGGAAAGCAGCCCTCCCATAAGGATTTCTACCCTCTGACCTTCTTCACAGCCAGAGGAGAAGATGTTCAGGAGAAGAATAGCACTGCCTACTACAACAATGCTGAGGTATGGTTTTTGGCAAGTGTTTTTATGTGCAAGTACTGTCCCTGGACACCTCCTTTGTAGTCACAGAGCACCGACGTAGTTGCTGCTCTTCCTTGTTAGACAACACTAAATTGCAGACCCACTTCAGACCTTGCATCAACATCTGTCCTGGAGAATCTGATTACCAGTGACAAGTACAGGTGTGAACACACCAAGGACACTTTTAAGAGATCCAATCTGATCACATTTGGAGGAGGTTTGGGTTGCATTTGACCTTATTCCTTTAGTAGCATGAACACATAATGTGCCCCGAGTCCCATTCAAGGCCTCTTACTTAACAGTGGTCCTCCTTCGTCAGCAGAGGTTGATTGCTCGAAAAGGAAAAAAAAAACACGCAAGTGATGTCTGTTTATTAGTAATGAGAGCCATTTAAGTATTTTGTCTTTGTAGCAGTTAACTAGGAAAACAATAAATACATTTAATAAAGAATTAATAAATGAAAGTATTTAATGTCCAGGGCTACCTTGAATGCCTGCTGTAGTTTTTCATTCATTGAGAAGTTGCGGTCAGATTTTAC
Source organism: Chelon auratus (assembly GCA_030220025.1). Lineage (NCBI taxonomy): Eukaryota > Metazoa > Chordata > Actinopteri > Mugiliformes > Mugilidae > Chelon > Chelon auratus. The sequence goes on from JASGAT010398132.1 coordinate 20,329, forward strand.
CAGTTTAATCCACCTGAGAATCAACTCTGGTTGTGCTGGTGTTATATGTTATGTATCAATCTAATTCAATATGATTAATAAATTAGTAGTTGGCTGATATGTTAATGTTTTCAGAGCATGACTAAACACTTGCCATAAAAGCACAAGTAACTACTTTTCAGTTTAGTTTGAATACAGATTTGAACTAAATTTCCCAATTAAATATTTCAGGAATTTGATCCACTGATATTATTTACTGAGTTTGTGGAAACGGTCCAAAGCAGAACCTGATACTGATTGGCTGTATTCATTTTGCCTCATGATCATTAGGACCAGTCAGTGTCTTTTTCTCATAATTGAAAATGAAACCCGTAAACACGGTTACACCAAGCGAGAGCTCCATTTGACACCCATGAGGTATGATTCACTGAAAGTTCTAGCTTTAGATTGGTTCCTCCGTAGGGTCACTTGATTGTCGTCATTGGCTGTCTGTGGCCGCTGACCCTATGATGACACACTCCAACCAGTTAAAACATGGATGCCTCTTGATTCTGCTCCCAAGCTGTCAACAATGCCAAATGAATTAACTCCTGTCTCTTTAGTACAGCAGCCATGTCAAACCATTATAACATCATCATAAGCTTGGTGAATTAAAGTACATTCAGAAATTGTGTCCGCGTGTCAGGCATGTCTTTGATGGTCTTAGCTTCAAATGGAAGACAATATTTTCATGACAGTTCAAAGCCTCCTGCAGTATGCCTAAGCTCTGAACTGAAATTGAAAGACTGCTCATGTGATAAAAGAACAGTGTGGATTCACAGTAAAAACTTTTTTACGTTTTTAGTAACTAACATTTAAACAAATTTGGATACTTTCATGAAACCTGAGAAAAGTATTGCCCTCAGGAAGCACAGTTTATCATCTCAAAATAAAATTGAGCTGCAGATATGATATTAAGTCTTATTAGGTTTAAGATGTCCATATTTTAAACATTTATCTGTGTATGAGAATGTAGTGCTGATCGGTCTTTATCACACAAGTTTCATAGTGCTTCCACTTTCATTAGCCATAGCTATTTATATCTTTATTTATATCTTTTGTGGCTGTTGCCTTTTAACCCGGGGAAATATATCCCTTAGTCTCTGACTTCCCACAGATCTTTTCAGGTTGGGATATGTTTCAGATTCATAGTGTGAAGAGTGCTTGAATTTTTGTCACCTCCTCATCTGTCATTTTGCATGAAACATATGAGTGATAATTATTATTATTGTTATCATTATTATTATTATTATGAGGTAAAATATTACACACAGGATTTATGATTTTTTTTTTTAGGGTATTAAAGTCTTTGAGTAGAGTAGCAGGGGCATGTGACCTTTATGGTGGTTATATGGTTACATGGACCTAAACACAAGGACCTACGCACGTAGCCAACCAGCCATTTATACTTGTGTGCTCGTCAATGTGGCCCGCTCCGTAACAATGCCGCCCAAACGCTAGTCGCCGCTGTGTCTTTTTTTTTTGCCAGTTGGGTTAATTTTTGTTTCTACTCCCTGCTTCTCTTTCAACAATGAGTCATACAAATACAAACCTCAGTTAACCTTACTGATTCTTTATTGATCCAAAACGATCAATTCGAAAATTGCGGCGACGGAGAAGCAGCCGGAAATACTAATGCGGAAATACGCTAATTCCAATCACAGCTCTTGCACTATGCGTCACCGCGGCGTGTAGTTACATTTCTGGGGAGGTGCACGTCCGCTACGGCGCTAGGGTCTGCGTAGGTGTCTACGTTACCACCGTAGCCCGTGCGTCAACTTAGCGCAGAAGTCTAAACAAAATATAATTTAGAAAAAAATAATTTAGAATAAAAGCTTTATCCTTTGGATAAAACTTTTTGGGAGAACTTAGCTCAGTGTAATGATGTAACAGATCATTTTCATCATCTTGTATGTAAATACATACTGTCTTAAATTACTTAAATATACATGTTCATCATGAATGTTTTATTTTAACATTTGATTTGCTGTTTTGTAAATGTTATGTGTTATATTTACTCTATGTGTTTTTAAAACCATTGTAAGATGTCTTAGATTTAACATCTCTAAACTTCTGGACTCGCTGTCCATTTCCTCAGGTATTTGAGATTGTAGAGCGGGTGGAAGAGTTGCGCAAGAAGTGGCCAGTGGCCTGGGGTAAGCTGGACGATGGCAGCATTGGGGTGGTGTCACCGTATGCTGACCAGGTGTTCCGTATCCGTGCGGAGCTCAGAAAGAAGAGAATGCATGAGGTCAGCGTGGAAAGAGTGCTCAATGTCCAAGGTGAGAAAACCACTAGAGATGGCCTCAGTAGCCTCTTAAGTGTGCAGTTAAGAAGGCACATATTATTTACTGTAAGTTCTTCATCTTATTTTATCTGTTAAATATTATGGTTTATATAATAATTATATCACATGGGAAATTTTATATTTTCAATAAATTTCAAACACTTGAATCCCCTAGTGCTTCATTAATATTTCTCTGTCAAGCTTGTCTCCCACATTTCAATGTGTCAAATGACAGTGTTCATATGCAATTAAAGTGATGCTTAATATCAGAGATATATTACCCTAAATCTCTATTCTCCTCAGCTTTCACTTGTATTGCATCAAGCTTTTCATCTACATGTTATTACCTTCCTCATAAAACGCACATGAAACAGGTAGACACATTCACAAACAGATGAAAAACTGTACTCTAGTTTTGTGAACCACTTCTGGAGTTTTAAGATCATTTACTACTAGAAATGTTTTCTCTTGGTCAGTCCTCCTTTAGCACTGACCTCCTCCTCCTGTAGCAGCATGTTATACAATACAATTAGCTTATGAAAACAGAACAAAAGTTCAGTTATCACTGATTGTCATGGAAGCAAATGGAGGAATCAGTTTGCAAATGTTTTGCTTATTTTTACAAAGGGTGTGTCAACTATGAACACATTTTTATCCCCTCTGTGTTTCTGAAGTTTCCAATTTGTCTTTGCTTCCCCTTATAATGAGGTGTGTAGGTTAGCAGTTTTGAGACTGCTTAGATACTAAGCAGTGTGTGTTTGCAGGTAAACAGTTCCGGGTGCTGTTTCTCAGCACTGTGCGGACACGGCACACCTGCAAGCACAAGCAGACAGCCATCAAGCGTAAAGAGCAGCTAGTTGAGGACTCAACAGAGGACCTCGACTATGGATTCCTGTCCAACTACAAGCTGCTCAACACAGCGATCACCAGAGCTCAGTCTCTGGTTGCAGTCGTGGGGGACCCCATAGCACTGTGCTCTGTTGGGCGCTGCAGGTAAGAAAATATGGGCCGTAAATACGGGCAATTTTAATCTTAGCCTTCATTACTGTGACATAGCAAAAGTTTGTAGCCTTTATGGTATAGTCTTATTTGCAGTGGTCATATGATAGATACATACACCCTCATAGAGCCTCATATATTAGAGGGAATCTCTAACATTTTTTCTTTTTTAAAAAGTTAATTGTGGACACCACTTTATTGTTCTACCTGCTTATATAGAGCTATCACATAATTTCTCCATTGCAGCTGTGTTTTGTCTATGATAGTTGGCACAGCATGTCAAGGATTTTACTGTTGTTTGCAAATGTCAGCCCGCCGACACGGACCAGCTAAATTGATGGGTTTGAATTGGATGCATTGTTTACCTAACACTGAATCTCCAGCAATTGAAGGTCTAGGTCAGTGAAGTAGCTGAAGGAGTTGTAAGATGCATTCATCTGAGAGGAGCCAAGGTGTGTTAGAGTGAAACTAAAGGTTGCTGGCAAAATCTTTTTTTTTTTTTGTTTTTTTTGGTTGTGGGTCAGTTTTGATGATCTAGTTATGTAACAAACTGCCGTTACCAGTTGTGGTTTGAAAGACAAAACGGCTCACAACTCCATAGTTATTCTGTGTTTCTGAATCAGGTCACTAAAGGCAAAGATTGATTTTTTTTTTTTTAAACAATAGGTATTGCTCTTACTCCCCTTTTTTTTTGCTTCTTTCCATTAGTCAGGCAGTGTCCCTGATCAACTGGTTTTGTTTGGTTGAAAGGCAAAATTTTGTACTGCACATTTTAGAAAACCTGCATGTTGTTGTTTACCATTAACTCATAAAACTTGGCTGCCAGTTATTTATTACACTGCCAACAAGAATCTGATAAGAAAAGCTAAAAAGCTCTTTAAACGAAGGAGAGAAACAAGGAAACCCCTCTCTTCATCTGTTGTCTCTTTTTTGGCCATTTCCAGAAAATTCTGGGAGCACTTTGTTTCCATCTGCCACGAAAACTCCAGCCTGCATGGCATCACCTTTGAGCAGATCAAGGCTCAGCTGGAGGCCTTGGAGCTCAAGAAGACCTATGTCCTCAACCCACTGGCCCCAGAGTTCATCCCCCGTGCCCTGAGGCCACTGCAAGGACACCACTCACAGGCCCTCCACCCCCACCATCATCCGCATGCTCAGCATGCACAGCCCCCCTCCAATAAGCAGGGCCCACAGCAGCAGCAGTCTCCCCCTAAGGTAAGGCGTTTCTCAAGAGGACGGAATTACTGCATTTCCATCTACCGCTGGCAATTTTAAGGTTGTTGTTTAAATCAAGACACTAAATAGTAGAACTGTGGGGGGAAAAAATACAAAATGAAAAACTAAGTGGCGGAAAGAAAGAAAAGCAGGTAGCTGAAGTAGTACTTTCTAAAGCGGACTGTCTTGATGACAGGCCAAATGTGCTGCAAGATTTATCACTTTTTGTTCAATTAGTTTACATTTTACCACATCAAAGAAATTGTCTGCATTTACAAGAACTAAATCACTTAATTAAAAGCAATTAAATATGCAGTAAAGCCACTGCTAATGACAACATATGGTTTCTTTCTGGTTGTCATAGCAACACACCATGCTTCCCAGCTCAGATATATGATACAATAAACATAGCACAATATGAGAGTACTGACTCTTAACCAACTAAGAAAACTGCTTTGTGGACAAGTTTGGCCTGCTTGTGGAAAACTGATATACAGTACATCTTTGCTTTCTGTATGTTACCAACATTCTGTCACCCCTGATAAACATGTTTGTTTTACATACATACATATATACATACATACATACACATGCTGAATATGAGAAAGAAAATTTGTAAATCTACATCTTTGTTAATGTTATGTGTTAGGTGGCCACTTACTGTTTTAGAGAAGTAGCAGACAGTTAATCAGAGATAAATTGAGCACTTCTTGTTTTTAGAGAACAATAATGATAAAAGCTTTTCATATTCTTGCACAAACCATATCTTTATTAAAATGACTCAATTTAATTTTCACCGCAGGAAATAATTTTGTGATCAGTCACGTTAGCCGCCACAAAAAACCCACAGAAATAAGCATTGCAGGTTTGGCAGAAGGATCTGTTGTTTGATTGTTTAGCTCAGGTTGAAATGTCTTTCCGTGTCTGTCTGCCCTCCCTGCCTACCCTGAGGTAAAGGTTAACGAAATCACCACAGCTGCCAACCTGCTGCCATCACCCACTGGGCCTAATGAGCTGAAGTTCCGCAGTATCAGTCAGCTTTGGAGACACAACTGCTCCTCTTCTATCTGCACAATCATACTACATAGCTCACAATTATACAGCATACACAGACATAGTGTTACCACCATGCACAATGTGCAATTTATTGTTTCCTTCAGCCTATATATAGCTTTTGAAAACTTGTTGCTGCAATTACTTCTAAAAATAATCATTTAAACTAAAAGCATGCAGCGCTGTTATTGTTGGGCATCCATTTTACCAGACTTCTTGGCTTCAGCTGACTAGTATTGCCTTAGCTTAAAAATGACAGCCAATATACAGTTATTTAGTATTTGTAAAATCTGGTAAGCACTGCTTTTCCTTCTCAGCACACCTCTGCTTTTTTGAGAAAACTGATCATGAGACAAAAGTTCAGCAGCACTGTTTGGGTATTTAACTCTTACTCTTCAGAGGATATTTTGTAGCACTGCATCTACAATTGGATCAAATACCTACAGTGCTAGACTTTGGGCACCAGTTTAAGTCCAATGTGTCTGGCATTGCTCAGTTAATGTTACGCCCTAGAATAGCAGCACGTCTAAGTTTTATATTGAGCTGCCATAAAAGTATTTGATATCTCTCCTCACAGTGTAGTTTGGCTGCTCCTTAGCGGGCGTGGTTGCTACCTCGCAAGTAGAACCATGTTATCAAGAGCCATAAACACTGGCTGTGCTGTCTGTAACAGCCTAAGACTGAAAGGAAAAATGCCTTGGCACATTGTTTGCACGCTGAGCTCATATTGTGGTTGGTACCTCTACTGTCTCAGAAAGTGGTTTCAGCATAGCTAAGCTGTCTTTCTGAATAATATATCATTTCATGGATTCCTGCATTTCAGCCTTCTAACTGAAAGTATTTTTGCAGTAAAGTGCATTAGTGTTTACCAAATGGCCTTTGCCTTGAATTTGGGTTTCCCAAAATATCAGAAACACATTACAGTATTGTTATAACATGTTAGCATGTAAATGATGTCCCTTACATTCCTCGTACTATCCAAAGACATGCTTGTCAGGTTAATTGATTATAAATCGGCCTTAGGTGTGCATGCGAGTGTGAATGGTTGTGGGTGTACCCCGCGACAGCTGGGATAGGCACAAGCCTCCCTGCGACCCTCTAGAGAACAAGCGTTTACAGAAAATGAATTTTTTTGAGGAAATCTTTTACTTCATCTGTTGTTTAGAAGTGGAACGGCCACTTTGAGAAAAGTCAAAATGACTGCCTGGCTGGCCTAAAATAATTAGTGGCTGCTTCGCATTGAACATTTGCCTCCCTAACATTAATGGTGAAATATTAAAAAAACATAAGTGCTGCATGTTGGGAAACGTTTTGTAATTATTATTTATTTAAATCTGATGTAGACTGATCAGATGATAAGTACGTCACATATTAGCTATGTAATGTAGATTCATTTAGTTGTCGTCTCGTAAGGACCGTACTAGACAAGCTGCATTCCCGGTTCCTCTTTTTCTTAACAGATTCCAGATTCATTGGTCATTGACATAATGTGCCCCACTAATCCACACTCCACCCCTGCTGATGTTTTCTGTGTTTCCTGTAAACTCTTTGTCTTGCTCAACTAATAATTATTTTCTCTTACAGGGAAAACATGCAAACCACACCGACCAACTTCCACCTGAAGGATATGGTGAGTGTGCAGTTAACCGCTATTGACTCTAGATAGAAAAGTATACCACATTATGGAAAAATGCCTTTCTTTTAATACCCAAATTCCACACTTGTATAAAGTCAGTGATCCTGCACTCAGGGGTATAGGCAGCCATAAAAAAAGAAGATGTTTTTAGGTTCATGTGTTGGGCCAGATGAAATTGAAAATGTATAGCATAATGTCTAAACACAACACTATAGTTTTTATTATTTTTAAATATCGTGTTCCTCTAATACTTACCATAATGGCAAGAATTGATACTATCACAGAAAGTACTATATCCCACTATTGATGAGCTTTACATCTGTTGCAGAACACTGTTTATGGCAATTTTTTAGCTCCTAATTATACTGTAGAAAGCTGGTAAGAAACGTTATTAATTTGAAAAGCCCCACTCCTCCACAACACTTCAAAGGTCTGCTGCATAAACATTAACTGTCTCTTTTCCAGTTTTATTAATTTTAACAAACAATGAGAGAAAGTACACACTCAGTGATACGTAGCAGTGACGACTTTGACAAAACCATGTGAAAATAATTCTATCCATCTATCACATTTCTGTCCATATCATAATGTTTCTCTGCGTTATGGTCAGGCTTTTCAACAAAGGAACAGTAAAAGACTTTCCATTGTTACATTTTGCTGCGTCTCCCTACAAACATACAAACCCACGTCTTGCCAACTTGATGTGAGCGAGTTTAATTCAGTGGGCCAGATGGCAGCACGAAGGCCTGAGGCTAGTGAAGCCATGACAGCGATGCAGCCTTGAACAAAAGATTATTGACTGGGGGAAGACAATCAGTTTGTTTCAGCCCCACACAACTGCAAATTGTCAGTCAGCTAGGCTAGCCTTAAACTTGTTAAAATATCTTAAAATGTAAAGTCTGCCTCCTCTCTGCTGTCCAAGATTAACAGGTCGGCTTTCATTCATCTATCTCTTGCCTTTCTCTCTTTTATAATATAAGGTTCCAGTAGTGGCTCTCCAAGGAGTATGTCGCAGTAAGAACTATTTGCATTTACTTGTGTTTCACTGTATTTTCACTGTTTTTCACTGCAGTCCAACCCAACCCAGCAGTGTTGATGGGAAACCCTATAAGGGCATTTACACCACCTTTGGGAAGCACACCAGCTGGTATGGGCAAGTCACCCAGTCCTGTGCAGAGGATCGATCCTCATACAGGTGCCAGTATCCTCTACGTTCCAGCTGTATATGGTGGAAACATGGTCATGTCCATGCCCCTGCCGGTAAGTTTTCTTCTTCTGCTATGAGAGATACAAGTGACATATATTTTTATTCTTAGATTAGATTAAGATTCTATTACTGCTAATTAAAGCTGATACAATTCTGTGTTTTAGTTTTTCTTGTTCTGTGTTGTGTTATTAATTGAAAGTGATGTGCAAAAATGTGCAAAAATAATTATAGCCCTTCAGGAAAAATGTGACTGATCTATCATTTTTGTTTTCATTTTCCTAAGTTGCCCTGGCCAGGTTACCAGAATCGCTTTGCAGTGGACCCTCGCATCATGAGCCACCCAGCAGCCATGGCCTACAACTTTAATCTGCTGCAGGCACAGAATCGAGGCTCCCCCATTCCTTACAGTGGGGTAGCACACCCCTCTCCTCTAGGAATGGGCCAGCCCAGCCCTGACAAGGAGCTACAGACTGACCTCATCAGAAATGGTGTGCTTTGATCACAGTCTCCATATTAAGCGTCCAGCTGAAAACTCAAATTGCTGTGATTTTGTTTATTCAGAGATTTTGTTTAAGTGTGTTTTTATCTAAACGTTTTCTTAGGTAAACTAGAAGGATGTCCTAAGTCAGAGCAGAACCGCCTTCAGACTCCTGAGAGGAAATCAACAGACATGAAGGAAAAACAGGTATGTTGGCATTTACAGGCTTTGTATTTTACATATACCTACTTAATAAAAGCTGAATCACATACTATACATTGTGGTTGGATAGTGACAATTAAATTGAACAACTGCATTGCTTTGCTTATGGTGTTTAACTTGTTTGGTCTAGGGTGATGTTGAAACAGGCCAAAGTCGAAGTCTAGATTCACAGACAGACGGGCTAGTTGGATATCCCAATGCATTGCTCCATCGAAAAGACCCTTCAGCTGCCCAAAGACCCCTCAACTATCACCTGGCACCCCCAAGCCCAGGATTTCCACATCCTTCCAGTGGAAGAACCTTCCCCCAACAGTATCCGGTCTCTAGGCTCCCTTACCGGGTCAACCAGCCACAACACCCAGGGATGGCCCAACAAAGTCAGCAGCAGCAGCAACAACAGCAGCAGCAGCAGCAACAGCTCAGTCCTGCCTACACAGGTGGAAGCCACAATGCTTCCTTCTTCACTGGTCCCATACCGACTCATAGATCTGTCCAGTCACCCACTTTGGATGGGCCAGAGTCTGGAGGGGTGGAGGACATGAGCAGCTCAATTAGGACTTCAATTGCCCACCCAGGGGGCCATCACCCAGGCCTTTCACAGCATAACAGAGTCAGCAGCTTTGGGGAGGACGGACAGGATGGAAGCCTGGGAGATGGTTTGGGTGAGTGGAACAGTGCTATTTTTATCCTTATCCATTGCTGAGCTAAAGGAAGTTTCCCAAATTTTCTTTCTGATGGAATGCCCAATGTAGCTGATCTGAGAGTCAAGATTCAAGATTTCTTTATTGTCAATTTCTCAATACGTTCACGACATACAGAAAAATAGAAAAAAAAAAATTCTCTCTCTCACACACATAAAAATAAAAAACCTAAGGGAGGTTTAAAAAAAATCTCATGTTGGTTGCAGTACTACTTTATTTGTCTCTGTTTAGAAGTTTCATTTAACTTTTCCACTGAGTGATTATATTAGATATTTCACATACATATATTTTCTAAAGAAGCATTTCAAAGCTGGTCTGTTAAAGTGCTTCAGATGCACTTAGATGTACTTTGATTTTTGGCCATACTGTCACTTGGTATTTAATCAGTGGGAATAAAGCATTTATTACAATGCCCCAGCAATGATTTCTTTCCCAGTAACATAATTCATTTCCCATGTTAAGGATAGGAGATTCAATTATAGTTTGATTACTTAGGACGTCACATTAGCTTGAAATACAATAATGAGAGTCAAGGCAATGTTCCTCAATTAAATTTTATTTTTTATTTTTTATTTTTTTGTAATTATCTCAGAATAGTAGGACTGGTGCTCTTTGTAATAATACAAATGTGCAAGTAAATGCTGGTTAACTAAGACCTTGAGGAATTGACTTGGAGATGAGTTTTCTCTGAAAACCTTTCCTGTAGGCTTGCAGAGGGATTACCTGGAACACATTTTATTTGTAAAAGCACACAAATGTGACACATTACTCTTGAGGATTCTTTTGTCCATTTATTCAGAGATGGCCTCCTCGCCATATTGAGGCTTAGCAAGCTTTTCTTCTCTATCCAGCTCACCACTGCAACTGCCACAAGTTGCTTACAATTAAGGCGAGACACTGTTCACTGTCCTTTGCATGCTGTTTTCTCATTGTGATTCTAGGTCTGAAAAGCACACAGTAGTTCCTCAGTGTGAGAGAAACTAGTCTCTGCATTATTATACTTAAATGGGATTTCCATCACATATAAAAGCAAATGCAGTTATGTTTAATTGTCTGGTACATCTCATTTATTCAGTGATTTATTGGATATATATGCATTGCAAATCTGTTTAAAGAGTTCCCACGAATCATACATACCACAACATTGACCAGGAACTTTAAAACTGATCACATTGTTGCCCTTTCAGACCTCCAGGGTCCCTTGGCTTTAGAGGCCCTGAGCCAGCAGCAGCAGCAGCAGCAGCAGGCAGCCAGGTTAGGCCAGTGGGGGGAAGCAGCAGGCCCTTTCCTCCAGAGCAGCGTTGCTTTTCCTCTTCCCCAACAGCTTGCCCACCTTGCTCAGCCCGGCATGGCTCGCTTCCCCCATCAACTGCTCCGGGCGGCTGGTTGGGGCCTTGGTGCCAATATGGATGATGAGGCTGTACCTTCTGCCTCCACTGGGCCAACTTTCACAAGGTTTGACTTGGTCATTCAATATTTCAAAGAAATATTTCAGTTTCACTAATCAATATTAAAAATATCACTTTATATTTTGCAGATCAGTTTAAAACAAGATAACTGCTTAAAAACATATTTGACCTTTTGCTGTGTGTTTTCTTGTGTTGCCTCTCCCTTAATTAACCTGTAGTTGTCTTTACCAGAAGGTTTATTTTCTTTGATGTTGCTATAAAACTTACCAATACATGTCCAATCCCTAGGTACCCAGGCCTTTTGAGAGAGATTACCCCACAAGATCAGCCTGAAGCAAGGGAAGCAACTGAGATGCAACCTCCACCTCAGTCCCGACTCCTCCAGTACCGTCAGTCCCAGTCCCGTGCCTCAGGAGACCCCTCGTCCTCTTTAGCCACCATCTCCAATCATGCTGGGCCTTTTCCATCAGGACTTTACCCCCATGACACAGCTCGTGATCTCCTTAACGAAAACCTTCTCAACAACCAAGCTCTGCAGCAGCATCCGGGCAACCCCCTCTACAACACTGGTAGCTACCCACATCAGCCACCAGCTCACTCTGGCAGCCCTCCTCCCTCACAGGTCAAATACCTTTTGCAAGATGCCCAGTGGTCCCACGGTGGAGCTGCATCAGTGAGCCCACCACAGCAGAACCACCTGTTAGGGAACCAGGGTCATGGCCTTCCTTATGGACTGCCGATCATGACTCACCCCAGCAGACAGGAGCAAGTCCATCTGATGCAACTTCACCATCAGCACCAGCAGCAGCAGCAGCAACATCATCAGCAGCAACAACAACAGCAACAGCAGCAGCAGCAGCAACAACAGCAGCAGCAGCAGCAGCAGCAACAACACCAACAAATTCAAGGTCCAGACCAGGAGTCCTACCACCCACTGTCCCCCAGAACATCAGCAGCCACAGCCCTTCACAATGTAGATGAGGTGAGGGTTATTCCTGTATTTATTTGGCTCTGTCAGCTAGAGAAGTTAGGTGCACTAAAACTACAAAAAGTTGATGCTGTAGCAACGTTTTGTATTAATGAAAGCTTCTTGTACCCTGCCTGTTTTTCCTTAATTCACATATATTTTAACATCTACAATATTTTGTGAGTAATGCTGGAGTACAGCATGAGAAACACAGTAAACAAGCTGGCAATATCAATAAATTAGAGATTTGCTAAAAGGCATATGTGGATATGAGATGCAGAATAACTGTTAAGATGATTACCATGTCTGATGAAGCTAAGGTTGAGACTTTTCATCTCAATATTTGATTATTTACACATCTCTGTGTTCCTATTTGTAAAACTGAATGCTACTTAACCCAATGATATCTGTTGCACCAACCTAAGTATTTATATTTCGGCTCCGAGCATTATTTTTTAAATATGAATAGATAAATACGCTACTTCCTACACTAGAACGACTGTCTATACTTTGGTAATTGCTCCAAAACAATAAGCAAAGACAGCGGCCTGCACAAAACCAGGCATGATTGGTTTTAAATGCATACAGGTGTTTTCCGCTCTCTTCCTTGTCTATAACTGAATCAGTAAATTTTGTGAAAAGGAGATGCTGCTGGTTCATTTTTACGCCCAACACAACCTTGAAAGCTGAAACTTCCTGCTATATTTAAGGACTTACCTCTGATGTGACCTAATGCCTGACTCTCACCTTCTTTGTGCCTCATCCATCTGTATCTGTCTGCACAGTATGAACCCAGAGGTCCGGGTCGGCCTCTTTATCAGCGGCGCATCTCCTCCAGCTACCCAGATGAATCATCTCCAGCCAACACCCACAGTGCTCTCTCCCAACAGCCCCAGCCCTGCACGTCAGACCCCCAGGACCACCCTCATCCGCACATACAGCATCATCAGCACCCACATGCCCCCTACAGTTATCCCTCACATGACAACCTCTGGCCCAGTAACGGAGGGGGTCCTGCTCCATTTAAGAAGATACCATGTAATGGAGCTGGCACACTCGCTCAGCATCGGGACCTAATGGGTGGGTGTTTTATTCTTTTTCCTTGATTTGTCTTAAGCTGTTTATTCTTGAGGCTAAAAATCCCATTTACCCCTTTTTTTGTTATGACAGCTTCCAAGGCTCTTCATCAGACAGAGGAGCAGGTAAAGGCCGAAGCCACAGCAGCACAGCCGACACATCCACACTCTCTCAACTCTCTACAGCACCAGTTTCCCCCACTCATGCCCAATAACAAGAAGCAGCAGCAGCAGCAGCAGCAGCAGCAACCACAGCCGCCGCAGCAACAGCCACCGCCTCCACCGCCACCACAGCCCCCCACAGAGCCCAGCCAGGGGGCTCCAAATTTAAGCAAACCACCCACCATGTCCTACGCAAGCGCCCTCCGCGCTCCACCCAAGCCCCGAGCTGTTCGGCCTGAACAGGCCAAAAAGAACAGCGACCCTCTCTCCCTCCTACAAGAGCTGAGTATAGGAAGTTCAAATGGTAGCAATGGGTACTATTCCTACTTTAAATGAGCATCACTTCTCCCGCATAATTTGTAAGTGATGACATTTTTAACAAAAAGAAAAAAAAAAACAGCAAAATCGTTTCTGAAAAAATACAAAAAATAGTGCAAAGTGCATTTATAAATTGTTTCTATCAGTAGGTTTGTTTTCTGCATTTTGTTTCATTTTATCTTTTTATTTGTAACAGTTGTTCTTTTTCCTCCTGTTTCACATATCTGTGAAGAAAGTAAGTATATATAATGAATGCATTACCGGTATATATACATACTCATTATGTATATATGAATATATACTTATATTATCTACCCTTGTATATGTACGTAATGCTAAAAAAAATGAGAAAAAAACAAAAAAAACAAGAAAAAAATAACTAAAAAAGGCAAGGCTCGGTTGACCACTTAGCTACCTGCTTATTTTTCCTCACTGTTGGTTTCTGAAGTTGCTTTTGTTGCTTACTAAATAAGTATGTTTTTATTCTGTTTTTTTTTTTTTTCTACTCCTCAGTTTTGAGTGGACATTACGTCTTGATTTTCATACTACTGTAGTCGTGTTAACAGACAAAGCTAAGTGGTCAGCTGACACAGAAACTACATGGAACAGTGTATAGAAGTAGATAAAAAATTTTCCTCTAATCTGTACATATAAAGAAAATAAAAGACTGAATTGTATGCCACAGACATGTCCTTAAATTCCTGTATCATTCTAGCATTTGCATCATGAGTTCTTTTCTGTTTTTGGCTCCTCATCTTTAATTCTTAGACATCCTGGCTTGGGAATAGTCACCAATTTAGTAGTAAATGTGATCATTTTACAGAAAAAAAGATATTTAATTCACTTCAGTTTTATTTATGCAGCATCGATAACAATACACATTATCTCAAGACACTTTACAGAACCTGGCCTGAATATTAATTTTCTCCAAGGTCTCGTCAGCAAACATACAGTGTGAACGCATATTTGCTTTAAACATCCGAGAGCACCAGAACTCACTTTATTTGATAAGGTGTCCAAAACTGCATTGCTTGTAGCTGTCATGATTTATTTTATTTCACTCATCACATGTTGGAGTTACTTCTCAACTCACGTCAGATGGGATGTCAGCAAGTCTTTACCAGGGTCTTGTTTCAGAAACTTCTGGGAGATGTGAAATGTGTGTTTGTTTGTTTTTTGTTTTGTTTTCTAATGGACGGTTTTTAATTTCTTTGACAAAGGTTGCGGTATTCTGAAGGTTTGTGTAAGTGAAGAAAGTTGTGTATCATGACGGAAACTGAGGGATGTGATGAACTTCCAGTCAGATGGTTTTGAACACACTAATTAAACACTTTTGCTTTTAAGTGTTATAATTGGAGGGCCCTGGAATGTAACAAATCTGCCAGGAATATTGGAAGTGAGAAACCTTTTTTTTCTTTTACGTTAGTGGAAAACATCAAGCTCTCAGTCACTCTGTAGCGAACGGCACACAGTGGATTTGACAGTTGATCTGTTTCAGTACTTCTGTGTTTTGCAGTGTAAGCCAGAATGGCTGAGGCTCATTGGCCATCTTCACTGTATTGTTTTTAAATCAAACGAAATTATACTAAACGCATCTCCACTACACACACGCGGTTGTTTCACCGCCTCCAAGGTCAGATGTTACATTCACTCATTTCAGGACAAGGTTTTCCTTTTATAAGTAGGCTGTTCAAAAACCTCTGACTCTTAGCATGTTTTGTTTTTAGGCGGCGCACATTGAGAATGAGTTTGTAATGTTGAAGTTATTCATCCACAGAATTAAGTTCTCCACATCGTTCTCTCTGATCGGATATATATATATATATAGATGTCGACAGCAGAGGATAAATTTAAAACATCTACGATCATGCGTTACATTTGCTGCTGCCTCAACTTTGCTTTTGTTTTCCACACATTATCGTCCCAATGCAGCATAACACAGGAGCAGTCTATCAGTGGGCTGCTCTTTACTGGCTGGTACACAGATACATGAATTACTCTTGTGACGCACTGAGGCTCTGATGATCAAGTCCCACGCAGGTTAAATATAAAAACACGCTGATATTTTAATTATTATTTTTTTTTTTTATGGCAAAAGCAATACTGGAAACAGCCATCCAGTGTTTGGCCCGGTTTTATTTAATTCATTAACTGCCCCATCTGGAAACTGGTGAAATGCTAATAAACTCATCCTGCTGTTTCATGGCTGCCACACGGCAATTAGCCACTGATGAATCTCTTTAAATGTCACTCCCCGAGAAGCCCCCGACTAATAACCTAGATGTGTTCTGAACTGTGAGCGGAGAGCTTGATGCGAGGAACGGTTTTATTTTAAAGTTTTCACATTACAACTCAAAGGCCCAGATTTTTTGACTTGGCGGAGAACACGTACTTGTAAATATGCATTTTCTAGGTATTTACAAACAAGAACTTTGGGAGCGCCTCGATTTTGTAGAAGCTGTTCAAAGAAGAGGTGAAGCCCTTTTTAATTATGCAAATTCACAGAAAAAAAAACAAAAAAAGATCATTCTAGAAATGGACAACAGCCCAGTCGTAAGTTGCAGCATCTCGTTGTGACTTTTTAGATTTTATTTTGTTTTGTTCTTTAAAGATGGTGTCTGGCTGATTTAGCGGAGGAGAATTTATGTTGCAGCTGTTATAAGACGACTTATTTCACTGTACAATACATACTTTCAAGTACACGTTGCTGGATTTGTCCTGTTTTCTCACGGCTGTGCAACAATCAACTTGGATTTTTATTTTTAAATGTGAAGTCTTGTTTTCTTTTCATGCATGTTCAGATGACCTGGCTAGTTTTTATCCCTGTTTTTATCAGTTTGTATTGATTTATGGATTTTAAAAAAAACAACAAAAAAAAAAATACAAAAATGAAACAAAAAAAAAAATAAGAAAATATGTTTTTCTTCAACTTACAGAGTCAAATTTTGGTATATGATTTGATGTGTACAATAACTTGTGACATTATCTGCAAAACTATTATACTATTTTACTAATGTGTCAATCAAATATGTAATGGTCATGTAAGTTCTTCTTTTTTTTTTTTTCTGCAGTTACTTAGCGGGCCTAAAGCTGAGGTTGCTCCCTGCTGTCTGTTAAATGTCGTTTGAGGGGATCACTTTTCCATAAAGCAGTCGTTGGCTAATCTCTGAAGTTGTGCAATACTAATATTTCACCGCTTCTACCGTTTTATTTATTTTTTTATTTTTGAAGCAGAAGAGATTGAGCCAAAGACATTTTAAAGGGATTTTCTTTTCTTTATTGCTGATTTGTTTTCAAAGCCTGCCAAGAAACTTTTTCCTTCTTTTTCTTTTTCTAATGATTTAGATAAATTGGTGATCGCCCGAATTGGAAAAACTTCCTTGAAAACTTTCAGTTTTGCCCCTTATAGAAAACAAAGTGAAGCCGACGTGTGCGTGGCCGAAGGAAAAGGGGAGCAACCTTTTGCCCAGCCAGCAGAGAGCACTGTGTTCAGCCTTCTCTAAATGCCATCTTTTCCTGTTATCTGTTCGCTCTCCTCTGTTCTTCCCTCGCTGCAGTGAATCAATGGCACACCTGTTCTCCCAGCTTCCAATCCCATTGGTTTCTCCCCCGTGGGTACAAAATAATGAATAGGTCTGTTTTGCTCTTCTTCATTTCAGTTGGTGGTGGTTATAATAAAGGATATAGACTGTGTTTTAAAGGTTTATTTTCTTTTTTTTTTATTTGTTTCTCTATTAAAGTGTTTTTATTGAAACTGCTGCTATTGAAAGTTCTGTTTCTTTTCATCTTCTGCTTTGCACAGGAGCCGTTACAGAATGAATGAATATCATCCATTCAATAAATCATCCATACATAACTAGTAACTAAAGCTGTAAAATAAGTGTAGTGTAGTAGAAAGTACAAGGTTTCCCTCTGAAATGTAGTGGCTTGCCAAGTAGAAAGTAGCGTAAAGCACGCAACTGCCTCCAACTGTGCTTAAGTAAATGTACTTCACTGACAGGAACTTTTTTTTCTTTGCTACATAAAAACAAAATAATCCCAGACAGAAGTTTTCCAAAGCTTACCCAGATTTAATATTACAAAGCATGAAACACACACACAGTCTACTGCATTCCTAAACGTTTGTAACCGTATGCCATATTCACTGAAAATTCATGACTCATGACTGTTGCCACTACTTTATCTTTTTTATTATTAATAAAAGCTTTTCTCTGAAGCGCTGAAAGCGAAAAGGTCAGAAGTATTCACAGTGCTCACCTCCGCACGGACAGGATGGCAGCCGTTCCATGTACGATGTTAAGCAGAGTAAGAGCGTGGGATAGGCTTTCTGTACGATGTAGACAGCTGGAAGTAGCAGCTTATTTAGGAATCAAAAAATAAATAAATCATTACAAGTAATTAGCCTCTTGTTCCTATGTTTAGGCTGCTCTATTGTACCTGTTGTGTACATGTTCATACCTCAGAAACACATTTGGACCGACAGAAATCTGTCTTTCCGTCCATCAATCCACATCGTCTTTGCTGGGTTTTGATAAAAATTGACACCCTAACGTGTCCCTGGCTAACCAGCTTTGTTTTTCATGTATGTCCTAATGACAGTTCATTCAAAAACCAGACAGGTTGAGAGTTAATGAAAGCTCAGCTGCTACTCTCTCCTCTTTTTTTTTTTTTTTGGAGGTCTGTGTTTTCAAGCTGTTTGCATGTAGCATTAGAGTTCAGCAACAGATCATGAATCTCTGTGGGTCTTTAAATGCAGTCACACGCAGGGACGGAAATACAAGTTTCAGACGGACCATGGTTTGATGACACGTGAAGATGAACAGAGATTTTTTTGTATTGGTTTGGTTTGGACGCTGTCAACAACAAAAAGAAAGAAAAGG
Organism: Chelon auratus; assembly: GCA_030220025.1. Lineage (NCBI taxonomy): Eukaryota > Metazoa > Chordata > Actinopteri > Mugiliformes > Mugilidae > Chelon > Chelon auratus. The sequence continues at coordinate 38,957 of JASGAT010398132.1, forward strand.
AAAAAAAAAAATAGTAAAAGGCCTTGCATGTGCACCTGCTAAAACTGAACCTTATCCAACATGATTGGTGCTGCAGACTGTGGGTGTTTGGGTGTTTAGCATTCAGCCTAACACACTCACACAGACCTGCTCTGAGGAGCTGCTCTGCTCGAAACCATTCGTTTAACTTCCTAATGCAATGGGACATTTTTCACCTTTACAGTTTCTTTATGAATCCTAGAGACGTGCAGTTTTCTAGGTAGATCTTGTCTTTGTGAGTGAGGGGTTCCTTGAGTGAAGCCGTAAAAAAAAAATACAGAAGAACTTTAGCTATGTACAAGATATCATACATGATGCAGTCCATAAAATCAAGTTATCTCGACATCAGGCAGTTACTGTTGGGATTTTTTTGTTCGGTTTTTTTTAGCTAGAAAGGGAAAGACACTGACACACAGGAGCCCAAGTAAGACCATAGTTATGTGACAATAACAGTCAACAATTCCTCTAAATGTGCCGGTTGTACAGGAAAATGAAAGCACATTAAAAGTGCTTTCAGGTGTTTTTAAAAGCCATTTGGGTATGGTCTGCTCTCAGTGAGAAGGAAGGCGGTGGGTGTTACAGAGGACCAGTTTTATATACTAAGGCAAACATGCTGAACTGATACAAAAGGCCTGCTGTTAAGAAGGTACGTTTCCCATCATGGCTATGACCTACCAGCACCGGTTTCCCCTTATTTTTGACCTTACTATCTGATGACAAGATCTTGTTCTTGAAATGAATCTCACATTGGTGCTCAAAACAAAGGACACAGTCAGTCTGCATTTGTCCGTCTCCCTGGCCATCACTCTGCTTGCTCTGGCTCGGCGTCCATGCAAGTCTCCCACGGATTCCTGGGCATCTGGGGCATGGAGAGGACGAGGAGCGCAATGCCGGTGAGGAAGAGGAGGACGAAGCCGGTGCAGGCGCAAGCAAAGGACCAGGCGTAGCGGTACTCGATCCAGATCGTCTCCTCACTCTCGATCATGCGCTTGACTGACTGACGCATCACCTCCAGTGAGATGAAGGCACAGAGACCTGAGAAGGACAGGGGTGTGTGAACGTGAGAACGCGGCCTGTAGTAACACCTGCAAGTGGCCACGAAGGGAAATGAAGCTGAACTCGCCTGCAAATGCGAAAAACATGCCGGCAGGTTTGAGGAGGTAGTCTCTTCCTTTGCTTTTACCGGTACATGATCCCATCAAGCACAGAGACCCAAAGATCATGAAGGCCAGGCTGAAGATGGAGATGGCAGCAGCAGAGATGTTGTACTCTGGAGAGAGAGAAGGCAACAGTGTTGAAGAGCAGTGGTTCAATATAAAGAAAAAACTCCCATCAGTCACATTGTGTTTACAGCATGTGCAGAAAACGCTAGAGATGACCCACAAGGTGACAAGAAGACAGAACAGATGTACTTGAGTATTCTACATTTCTCTGGACAAGACCAAATAGGAGCATATGACAATAATCTGTAGATAAAGGTTCCTCTGTGTCATGTAGAGAAAGGGAGAATGAATTACTCTTGATCATTTCATTGTTGGTCTTTTCTTAAGATCTAATCCAGGAAGAGGAATATAGACCATCACCTAACTCGACGGTTGACATCTGATACTCAGGTATCAATACTTTTCGTGTTTGGAGATTCTGTGTTTTCTGATTAACAGGATCAGCAGCTGGCTTGTCTTCGGAGCAGAGAGGTGGATGGGATGCCAGGCTTTTGATCTCCAGCCTGTTCGCCTGTGAACCGTGCCCGCGGGAGAGGCGCTCCTTTGGGGGACGGGGCCTTCATCTTCTGCTGGCAGGGGAGGAGGACGGGCCGCATCGTGAATCTCTGCGATACGGCGTGTGTCTGTGGCGCTCGTTGGCCAACCTACACCAAGGATCGTCAACACCAAGAGCAAGGTAGACTTCAAAAAGTGCTTCATTCATTGACAGATTCCTCAGCCCGCAGAAACACGTCAGTTGACAGTTTTCTACTGAAAGCTGCAGTTCTTATGGCTTTGCTGAGCACTGTGTCTAGCACAGTGTGTGAATCTGTTTTAATGTCATGTTTGCAGTTGTGTAATGTATGTACTTTAGGTATGTACTTTAGGTGCAGATGTCTGTGGATTATTTATGAGTACAGTATATATGCTAATGCATATACTGTATGTCCCTCAGGGGCAGAGAGTAAAGATAAAAAAATGGAAGCTTTTGAGTTTTTGTTCCCAGACTAGATCTGGCCTATGCTAATTTTATCTCGATGCACCGCTGTAAAGAAAGATACTGTACTTGGCTTGTTCACACTTAATGTGTCTTAAGGAACAAGACAGTTCCCTCACATATTTTCTTAATATGTTTGAAGAACCTCCAAACGTTCACATCTATTATGATGGTATCCCTACTTTTCCCATCTTAACATTCCCACCTCACATGCTTCATTTATTTTTTACCGGCCACCTCCTTGCGGCAGATAAGAGGCTCGCTGTATGGCTGGATGTGCCTGGGTTGACATACATCTACTGTGTTCATTCAACCTTGTGCACCATAATGGTATAGCCAATTGCTCAGTCAAGAGTGGATAACACTGCGGGATACATAGGTCAGTGCTACAATTATTCCAGCAAACTTTCAGCTTGTTCCACAGGGGCTAGCCGTCAGCGCTGGGGTCTTGCATGTTGTGTGGGGGTGGGTGCTGGAGGATAAGGGGGAGGGAACCCATGAATGCTTGCATTAACCATTCAGGGTGTGGGGGTGTGCGCAACTTCGTCCTCGAGTCTGTTCACATTTATACCCCAATAATTGAGTGTGACAGTGCTCCACATGTGCTCGGCTGTCATACGACATGCGCTGGCCTGGGCTCAGAAAGCCCATCCTTCTAACAGGGTTCCTGAAGAGAAGATGGAGGGAGTGGGGGCTGGAATGTACAAACGCAGCCATGAAATCTTGACTATAATGTATGTACAGTTTTGCATTGTTCCTAAGGAGCAATGTGTGGACCACTGTCAGCCTAGTGTTACTGTGGACCCTATGACTGGATGCACAGCTGTTCACTATGATAGGGAAAACAAAAAAGCGCAAAATAATTCCTGACAAAAGTGTCTGAGATACGTTGGTAGCCTAGTTGGTAGCTGAGATTAGATGATAATCCAGCTGCCTTTGATTTCTTCTGGTCCTATGTCAGAATTTGTCATTGACAGTGAGTTGAATACGCCTACTGTGACATAGCAGACTGTTCTGCAGTGTGAAGGGAAACATGAATCAGGATGGGACCTCACACAGAAGAGCAGCAGCAGGTGAGGCCATTAGGGAAACCTTGAGCCAGCCAGTTTGACTCATCTGATGTTCAGCATCACAGAACATACTTAACTGATTCATTTACAAATGTGTCATTTTTTTTTCTCTCTCATTTTTCGACAAGACGGAATGAAACAACCATCAAACGGCAACAAATGATGAACACCTACCTTTTTGTGTTTTATATTCAAATATCTCAGCGTCCTGTCCTGAAGTGAAGTGTCTGAAGTAAGTGCAGTTTGTGTCTGTGAAAAGAAAGATAAACAGATTTAGGCCAAATTTCTCAGATCACTTTGTGGCTGCACAATAACTTGAACATTCACTTTAACACGCAGCTAAAGCAATGTTGGCATTTGTTTGGAGTCATTCTCACGTCAACAGGATAAATATCAGTCAAAGATTCAGCCTTCCTGTAGTTCTCCTTTGGTCACCACCAGCAACACGTTGCTCTTTGGCTACGTTGTTCCTATTAAGGTCTAAAGTGTCCTCCTCAAAAATGCCATAAAAATAGCATATGTCAATATTTTTTAGTACTTTGTTTTACACAAATCTTTTAATCCACTTCAGTCCTAATCATAAATACCAAATGTTTGATTAAATTCAAAAATGTAATCCTCTATGTGCCAGTGTTTGTGATGGCATCACAAATCTTTCATAAACAAAAACAAAACCTTTTTTTTTTATTTTCCAATAATCTAAATGCGAAGTGGATTTTTCTTGCAGTGATTATTAGAGCCTTGGATAGAAACATTGATTTTGATGGATTTTTGTTCTTTTGTAGTGTCAGATTTTCAAAATTCTTACGATTAAGGGGCTGAAGTGTCCTCCTCAAAAATGCCATAGAAATACCATATGTTAATATTTTTTTTCTACTTTTTTTACATAAATCTCTTAATCAACTTGAGTCATAATCATAAATACCATATGTTTGATTAATTTCTGACTTTTTACCCTTTATATGCCAGTGTTTGTGATAGAAATCACAGATTTTCATTGGAAAAGCACACAAAAAAATTAAATATTTTCAATTATCTAAAAGCAAAGTGGATTTTTCTTGGAGGGATTATTAGAGCCTTGGATATGTCAATGATTAATAGCAACATTGATTTTAATTCATTTTAGTTTTTTTGTGTGAGAACTCCCATTAAAAACTCATTGAAACTGAAATTGCGAGCTGCACTTTGGCTTTTTTCACATCCACTCTGATTCATGTGTCTTTCAAGTAACAGAATGAAAGGTGTAGTCAAAAAACCCTCAACTACACACACACATACACACACACACAGACACACAGGTCAATGCAGAGATCACTATGAACCCACTTGTCCTCTGCCTCATAACAAACGTTGGAGCTACAAATCACACCAGGGCAATATAAACATTTTATTTTTAATATACAGCGTTTCAAAGTGTGTGTACATACACACATGTGTAGTACATACATGTGTGTGTGAGTTCAGTTTACTCCCATGCACAAGGACTGCAGCAGAGGGATGTGTGAACTTTGCATATATAGCTTCCACACTTGCAGCAGCTATCGGTAGCTGTCCTCCATTGACCAGTGCAGTGCATGTACAGTCAACGTTTATGGGATTTGGAGGTGCGTGGGTGCCCACTGATACAGGCACTGTCCTAGCCTTGCTGGGGACCTCGTGCTTCTGCTACCCTGACGTGGTGTGCATGCCAGCCACGGTCACTGTTGCATTTACAGAGTGATCGATGCAATTCCCTGCTCCTCCAGGAAAAGTTGGCGCTTGTACAGTTTGCTCTGGTTCCATGTTGGCCATCCACAGCACGGAGGAGTTGAAAGCAAAGACAACCAGGATGTTGTAAAACAAAATCAGTGGCTAACAGCAGGTCTTTCAGTGACAGCTGTAGGCACCTACACACTGCAAATAAATAAATAAATAAACAAACAAATTAAATAGGTTATTCTTCCTCATCACACCTAAATATATAATTTATTATTCAAATAAATGAAAGAACATAACTCCAGTAATAATAAAGTGTGTGTGTAATTGATGCTTAATTGTGCATACCTTTTCCAGGTTGTTCACATCGCCCTTCCTGGAGTATTTTGGGCTTCTGGTGGGCCTCATCACTAATGGCCGGCTCCCTGTGTTCAATGCTGAGCGGCAGCACGTTCTCTTCACACTCTGGGATGTTGGAGACGGCTGTGTGGGTCTTGGCAAAGTAGAAGAGGGAGGAGTGGATGGTTCCAGGCTGTGTTTATTTGTTGCCCTGCTGTGGTTTGCAGCTGCCAAGTTTGTTATGATGCAGAGGTGATGTTATAGTGTTCATAGTGATCTCTGTATTGACCTGTGTGTGTGTGTGTGTGTGTGTGTGTGTGTGTGTGTGTGTGTGTGTGTGTGTGTAATTGAGGGTTTTTCAACTATATCTTTTATCCTGTTCCTTGACAGACAGAGTGAATCAGAGTGAACGTAAAAAAAAAGCCAAAGTGCAGCTTGCAATTTCAGTTTCAATGGGTTTTGATGGGTTTTAATGTTGTTGTTTTTATAAATCTGACACCCATAAAAAAAAGAAAATCCATCAATATCAGTGTTGCTACTAATAATCCCCCCAAGAAAAATCATTTTGCTTTTAGATTATTGAAAATATTTCAATATTTGCATGTTTTTCCAATGAAAAATTTGTGATGCCATCACAAACACTGGTATATAAAAGGTAAAAAGTCAGAAATGAATCAAACTTTTGATAAGTATGATTAGGACTCAAGTTGATTAAAAGATTTATGTAAAAAAAAAAAAGAGGACACTTTAGTCCCTTAATAGTAAGAATGTTAACTGTTCTGAATCTGACACTACAAAAAAAAAAAAAAAAAATCCATCAGAATCAATGTTGCTACTAATCACTGACGTATCCAAGGCTCTAATAATCCCTGCGAGAAAAATCCACTTTGCATTAAGATCACAAACACTGGTATATGAAGGGTTAACATTTTGAAATTTATGATTAGAACTGAAGTTGATTTAAATATTTATGTAAAAAAGGTAGAAAAAATATTAGCAGATGCTATTTTTATGGCATTTTTGAAGGGGACACTTTTGTCCCTTAATGGTAACAGCGTAACCACTTAGATTACACAGTGTTATAA
>JASGAT010398133.1:0-21691 GCA_030220025.1 Chelon auratus
GTAGGTTTGGTAGGGTCTCTTAGCTGAACAGGGCCTCTAAATGTGTTTTGCCTGGGATTTTGGCACAAGGGATTATAACATCTTATCCTGTGTAATACTGAAAGCTTCAAAATTGTGCACATTACGGTTCTTTTCCAGCTCGGCTCGGATTTTATGAGGTGTATCTCTAGCAATACAAAAAAAGAAGATAAAACCTCTGCATGCAATTGAATGGTCCTAAAACCAATCAGAGCTATTTGGTTGTAAACAAATTCAACTCCACAGATGATGTGTAGGACAATGTTGTCAGATATACGATAATTATCGTATTTATACGTTGGTTTCGGGGCCTGTGCGATATCAAAGCGAAAATATACGATAGTTTGCCATTTGACTGACAATTCCTTAATCGCACTGGAAATACAGGACGCGTTTTTGTAAAGGTTTTTTAATTATGCTGTGGCGGATTATATTTTAACAGAAAATGATGAAACGGCTGTCAATACATGAAAGGTTCTTATGGAAAGAATGAGCAGAGCCGCTATGCTTTGATTGAAATCACACTTTGCCGCATTATAAACACCTTGGAAGTCGAGTGAAAATAGGCCACTGAGTTACAACAGTCTTCTTAAAGGTTGTTTCTTTAAGATTTGCGGCGCACACTGTGGCTTCAAAGCTGTTACTAACATCACCGTACAAACCGCGCCTCTGTAAAAGATATTCTGTATCCGTTTTCATTAACTCTTCCTGGAGATCGGGGTGTCCGCTGAGGTGTTAAATTACCGCAATCAGGCCTGTTGAAGAAAAACCATGACGCATTACAATTTAAAGTGTCACTGGATGAGCAGGTCAAAAGGTAGAGTACAGACAAAGACGTTATTGTACCCAAAAATCATGTCTATCCACGATGCACTATAAACCAGTGAAGCCATGACCATAATGGTTACTGAAGGGGCCGAAGTCACAAAACTTTTCTAAGTGCTCTTTGTCAGATTTTACTGGTACTTATACATGCGGTTTTTATGTCTCTGTGACTGCTGAAATTGGAGTAATGACTCATTCCCCATTAACATACATAGGGATAGGATAAAGGGGACAGTGTAAGAGAGAGGGAATCTCATTCAAAGAGGAAGAAGGATAGGGGCAGCAAAGCTGACTAACAAGTTGAAGGAGAAATGGCTGTGGACCAGACAAAGAGCCAGGAGCCATATACTGTATTCATGGTCAAGGCTTTGAAATATAGACTGTATAAAGATGAACAATGGAACAGCTCCTTTCTTGGGCCAAACTAAAACTTAGTACACATCAAATACTTTTTTCAAGGATGGTTTCTATCAATTTTGATATGTTTGTTAATATAATGCTGATGCATACCCAAGTGTCCATTTTCTCTGATGCATTTTGTTTTAGTTAGTTATTTAGCACTAAAGAAACAGGATGTGACACCATGATTACAAGTTGCCATGCCAACTGCTCTGTGAAGCAGTCCCGTAGGACCGTGAGAGTCGGAAAAAAATCAATAAACACAGTTCATAATCCTACAATTCCTTGTAACTGGTGGAGGCAGAGCAAAGTGCGGTATTAATCAAAAGAAATTGGGAGTGAGTCTGGTGGAAGTGTGGGCGGGTCACGGATAACGAGGCTATGAGTGGCTCCATTCTTGGACGTACTGCGCAGAATCTGCCTCCAAACTCGCAACGATGGTGCTGTCCGTATCCCTGGGAATATGGTATCAGTTTGGCCAGTGTAAGGAAGTGTGTAAGTAAGCTTTGTCCATATTTATATAAGTCTATGCTCTCAGATTCGGATTTTGCCACAGTGTTAATCAGCCAATCATGTTCTTGCTACCAGATTGAAGAAGGTTTCTCTGACATCAACTTTTCTGGTTTCACATACATGTGCATTCCCTTCATCTCAGTTTCTTCGTCCGAACTTCACTTTCTGACTTGACTAATCAGTGAGTAAAAGAAAATGTTGTTCATGACGAGGAAGGTCACGTTGTTGCATTGTTAAAACTGGCCCTTTGGCTTTTGTGTTAGCTTGACATTTACTGATATGTGACCTGTACAAAAAGAGCCGTTATCCTAAAGCAGTGTTAATTATCATAATTTTTTGCCGCCGGTATGCCATTTTCGCATGACAACCGCTTTGAGATCACAGCTGAGTAGAGAAAGTACAGTCATTATTTTTGCTTAAATTGTTCGACGGGCAAACTGCCAAAACAACTGATAAAGCAAGGTTTCTAATTACATTGTGCGCGTAGCCTCTTCACTAGATGTTTCTGCCGTAATGTTTCTGTTTTAATTATCTAGGTTCCTGCTCTCTATTGTAAAAATATGACATCAGTATTTGGGTCTATTACTGAGCGGTCAAAACTGTGCCAGGCTCATGTTGATGGCTCTGTCTCCTCTTGGTTACTAATAGAGGTTGATTAAAGTCATTGATTACTTAATGCCTGTTTAAGTAAAATCTGAATTGCTGACATCAAACACCATCCCATTACAGCAAGGAGAGTAAATGAATTTCCATCCTCTTGTGAATGCCAGCAAGGACATACTCTGGCGTTTTCTCTGCCACTGCTGTCAGCGGAGCCAAAACCCGTCCTCTCGCCCTCCTGCTGCCTCCACCTCCACGCGGGGAGGGACATTGATCAAGTGTCAGCCGTGAAAGAGGGCCCGACGGATCAAGAGCTGCTGGAGGAGGCCATCAAGCTGGAGCCCATCCACCTTCCTGTCTTTAAATCCCTTAGGCTGCTGGAGGCCGCTGGGTGTATCCTCTCCCATCCTGTGCTGGCTCCTTTGTCTTCCCACCATAAGCTCTATCGCCGGGCGAGGCGAAGGCCCAGCTCCTTCCTCTGGCTGCGTTCCTCGTCCAAATCCCCGCCAATGTCTTGCTCCTGGCCCCGGAGCTGTCCAGATAAGAGGATCTTCCCCGGCAGTGTTTTCCCAACCTCTGAAGTCAGCTGCTGACGGTGCTGAGGTGATGCGGTCACGTTTAGTTTCACGACAATGCCGCGTCTCAAGGGTGTAATTTCAGAGACAGAAACAGCATTAGACTTGCTTATTGCCACTCAGAAAGACCATGAGGATCACTGAAGTATCTAGGATTTTTGGTTAACCTCTACACACGCTGAACAAAGTGTACATGATTTGACAGAAAGTTCCCTTGAATGATTCTGAACAATTCAGCTTGGTGTCATCAAGACAGCTTTCGACACCAATATTTGTTTCTATTCCTGTTTAGTGAAGTCAGTTCCTGCCACGTATAATCATTAAAAATGGCCGCCGATGACTGGCCGGGAACCCATTTGCAATGTGATCCCAGAATACAACGTCGTCCAGGAACAGCACTCATGTTATTTCACGCGGGTTGCGGTAGAAGTCACTGTGGTCACCAGTGTACAGTAAGTCGGCAGGAAATGTGAAGTTTAAAAATACGCTCCAGGTTGCACTTACGTTTGCGTGACACTAGTCCATGATTGATTAAAATAACACTGGTCCACTCGTGTACAGAAACGTATCAGATGTACATATCTGTATCATCACTGCTAACACCTGATCAACACGTGAAGACACTTTTTTTTTCATGAGGAATTGAGAGGGAAATGTATCTCAAAGTTCAGTAAGGAGAGATCAAGCAGGTGAAGGGTGAACTTTAACTGAGGAAACATCCATCCAGTAAGGTAATAGTTTGGCAGTTTAATCTCAGATGATGTTGGTAGATAGGGACAGGACCACTGGAGTCTAGACCCTGGTGGTGATGAAGATGAAGAAGAAGTTGCTATTTGCCTAAAGGACACCTCGGATGAAGACTTCTTAGGTGACAATGAGATGGGGAGGAGGAGGGTTGCTCAACGGACAGCCTGCAGATGGAGTAACGGAATGACGGTGACTTGAAAGCACAGCGACGAGGGAATGATTGGCTGAGAGGAGGCGGATAAATAGTTCATTGGATGGAGGTAGTGACGCAGTGATTGAGGACAGACTGATTTTTGCCAGCATGGGAAAAAGGAAGAGATAAGGAAATGGAGCCCACATTCACCGAAGGGGAACAGATCTTCCTTACGGAACTTCCGCCTAAGCTTCATTACAGAATAAACATAAGGAAAAGACGGTGAAGTCCACATGCTCATTACTTCTTAACTCTTTGCAGGAGCAACAGCTGAATTCCTGACATGTTATTTGGATATGAATGCCACTATCATGTGGCCATTTGTCTTGCACCTACTTATTATTAACAACATATTAACAAATCATTGAGCGTTGAGTGGATCTCTGTGCATTTTCTGTTGCTGCCTATCTGGAGGGTCACGCAGGGGCTGGAGATTATGCCAGCTGTCAATGAGCAAGAGGCGGGAGGATAATTTTTATAAATCAAATTAAAAATTAGATTTTTATGAACCTATCCATATAAGTAACATTCCCTTCTCCTCTCTTCTCTTCAGCTAAGACATTTACTGACTCTTATCCGGAATGAGCAACAGCAGCAGCCGGTCCAGAGCGTCCTCAAATGTTTCGGAGGTGCTGGAGGGTGGGGGTTGCTGGCCAAGATAAAATGAGACTTAATTGATCCCCATGGGGTACGAGCCAGCGATGCTGGTCGGACACACAAACGCGCCACCAGCCCGCGGCCGCGTGTCCCTGCCGGACGAAATGTTCCGTAACAAGTGCAACTTTTCTTGAACCTCGCAAAAGTCTCCTGTACTCATTTTTTTTTTCTTTTTAAAGGTCAGAAGTATTATCTCCACCTCTGGTTCATTCAGGGTTATCATACTTAGTTTGTATCACAGCCGGGGTCGCTGATGCGCTGAAACACAAACACTGCTAATTACTCCTGTCACTAACTGCTAATCAAGGCTGATGCTGATAACAAGGACACACACACACACATAGCGCTATGCCTAAAGCCAAAGATATGCAGATTCTTTTGTAGAAAATCAAAAACACTCCAGACTGTTTTATTCCCATCTTGAAAACCAAAAAGGAGACAAGGAGGCATATTTACCTAAGATAGAAATCTAAGACAAAAAAAAAAAAAAACAACATCAAGGAAAGAAAGCGAGATCAAATATCCCTGAAAGCAGTCATATTTTAGATAAGTAAATATGCAGGGATCCACTTCCACCCTCATTTGTGTGTGGGCGTTTGGCCGCCGGGACCTGTGGCACGTCTCCTTGCACAGGGGAGGCTGCGCCGAGCCGGGTGGAAGATGAAAATATCCCTGGATGATGCACGTTGCACCGCCTGGCTGGGTGTGCGAGCGAGTGGGTGAGAACCAAGAGGCGGAGGGGGGTAAATGGGTGGGGAAAAAGGGAGAGGAAGGGGGAGAGAGACGTGGGGACGAGGTCGAGATAAGAGGTTTGAGGCGGCCCTTGTGTCATGTAACATATGATAGGTAACATATGCAATTTCACGCCTGGTAGTCCGGATGAGGGACTGCCTACGTTTGTCCTTAGCTCTGAGCCTGACCCTAACGCTTCAAATGCGTAGCATGACATGTGCTGGGACAGGTGTGGTATTTATATGCAATTCCTTGATATCATGTAGACATTAAGATGAGGAAGAGCAGGGGATGTAAACAACTGTACGCCTAATAAAGGTGTTACCTTCTACTGCACCAATATGGAGCAATATGGAGTTTTGAAGGTATAAATATATTTGTATGTATCCTTGTTGTTGATTCTTTAGAGTCCTTTAAGGAAATTCGTTGCCACAGTCTGTAGTCTGTACAGACCCCCGCATGAAAACTTAGTGCAGCCATACAAGGTGCCTGGGGAGCTGTTTTAACTACACCCTGTCAATTTTTTGCTCTGTCCTCTTTTTGTATTGCATTTAAAGCTTTCATCGGTAAGTACATTTTTTTTTTTTTTTTCACTGGCATGTGCGTAACCTCCCTTTTTTAAATAATATCGTCAAGTACGGGGGCTGCGAGTCTACAGGCGATCAGTCATCAGACTCCACTTTGAACATGCAGCCAGCTGAACATGCCCGCTCTGCTATCTTAATGTATGGCTATGAATATTCAGACAGGAACAGCGGTTTAGAGGAACGCTTTGATCTGGCAAGGCCGCTGTCCAAGATTAATGTTGAGGAGATTAAGGGTTTCTAGGTTATGGACTATACTGACACTTGCCAAAACCAAAAAAAAAATATGCATGCATAGTAAAGTGGCATTAATTAATAATAATTAGATCTCATTTTGAATCTTTAAAACCGTTAGTCAACAGAAAAGTATGTGATACAGAATATGAAAAAAGAAACATTGGAAAGATAAAAAGCTCAATTAACCCTGTAGTTAAAGAGACGCGCTCACACAACAGAAGACATGATAGGCCGTTAATTAGCATGTTTTGTTGTTTTTCCTGGAAGGCACAATAGTAACCTATAAGTAAATAACACTCAGTCGTGTGATTAAATGAAAAAGAACTACTCTTAAAATAGCTTCTACGAAGTGGCACAGGCCCCGGTTTAGACCCAAGCAACCTGAGAGCGCTGAAGTCACCTCACCTTGCCGCGGTTCACGAGACATCCATAGGTTAACAAGCTGCCTGCAATGCCATCGATTATTCAAGCTACAGAGCACACTGTAGCGTGTAAACAGTTCATTAGTAAATGCCTTTGTACCACAAATGAGCCTAATTATCAAACTAATTGACAGTTTCACTACAAGTCTGCTAATCCGCCTGCTTCTGAATAAGCTCTCTGCCATTTGAGCTGTGTGGACCTCCATGAAACTATAACCGCATATCCAAACACTATTCTTTTTTTTGTCACTGCTGGATGTTAAAAACCAATATGGCGATCATTTAGAGGTTCATAAAATAAATGGGGTTGGTTGCCCTATGATGGACTGGAGACCTGGATTGCGTATAAATAGCACACCACTTCCAGCACATGCCATGTGTCGTGCTACGCACTTGAAGCGAAAAAGGTCAGCAGGCTCAGGGCTAAGGACAAGAGTCCTACACTACACAGCGTTACTGCAGATCTGAGGTCAAACACTGAATATTCAGGATGTTTCGATATCAGCTACCGCTATCTACCAGGTGAGATCACAGGGGGCTGAATCATTATACAAATGGAGCAATGTGGTCTTCTAGACATCGTTTCTACGTTAAACTTAAACTCATTTTAAACTTCATAAGGCCATTTTTTTTTACTTTTATTATTATTATTATATATTTTGTTCTATTTGTATTATATTTGTATTGTTACGTTTTTATTCACAGACCGAAGGTAATTTTATTTATTGTATTATACCACTTTTTCACAAATTGTACTGCATTTTATGCTGCCTAAGACTGACGTTTGCAATAAAGATTCGGGAGAAAACTGTCGGGATTGGATTGTGATTTATTGTAGACCTGACTGTAGTCTAAAATGAGTTTAAGTTTAACGTAGAAACGACGTCTAGAAGACCACATTCCGACTACGACTGGCTCCTATACGGAGGTACTGTGGACGTCAGTAATGGACGTTCACTCGACGTCGGGAAAAGACGTCGTCTGTTGTGACAGTCTGCACCGTCAGAGGACCAAACTTCGACGTGCAAAAACGACGTTGAAAAGACGTTATTTGAACGTGTCTTTGCACAGTGGGGTTACTGCGTCTCTGTGTCAGACGTACCAGTTACCACACAGTTTGCACACACGGCAAACAGAAAACTTACTATAAATGACAACACCACTGCAGCTAAACACCAGTCTGTCAGCATACACGCTAATATACAGACTCACTGAAAGTGTCCGTTTGCCAAATAACACCAACATGTTTAACACGGTATTAGCATTAGCATGCTAACTTAGCCCCGTGGTTAGCTCCGCTGATTGAGTTTGACACCACTGGCCTAAACAACCAATCAAACCACAATAGTCTAAACAAAATAGGCTATGCCCATGAACTGACATCTTCTGGCAAAATCATTGACCATTATTGTTAGATTTAGTGTTGATGTGTGTGTGACAGACATGTGTTTTGGACATTTATGGAAATACGGAACAAATCGCGTCCCGTATTGATTCATCAACCCAGCACCTCCTTAAAAGCTACAACAGGTTAAAGCTGACCTGAGGTAAATTGTTTTCCCATTGTTCAAATGTGTAATTAAATCAAAATCAAGTTATGCAGTTAAAGTTATACTCTCACCAAACTCAAGTCACATTAGGAGCAGTCACGTCTACCCCACTACGTCTCTATTGTCCACTCTGTTGTCTACAGTAGCCTCACACTAATTTCTGCCCAATGACTGCAAAAACTGCTGCTCTGACTCTGTGGGTTGGCAGCCATCCCTCCTATCCTGTCGCCACGCCATCTATTCCNCCATTCAGCCAGTCCATCGGTGTGTGAGTCAGTGTTTCAGAGCCGTGGGGAGTCTGGCAGCCTGTCTGCCAGTTCATCACTGACCTTCCTCCTTCATCTACTCCTCCTACACTGTCCCTTTTCCCTTCTGTCTCTCTTTTCTTCACTTGCTCACTTGCTTGCTGTCTCCCGCTGACCTCTCCTCTGCCTTTCTTCCCAACTCGCCCACTCCTTTCTCTCTGACCTTATCGCTGACCTCTCGCCATGCCCGTTGGTCTCTATCTGCACATTATCTGGGCACCATGAACATGTGGATGTTTTTTTTGTTTTTTTTTAGCGTTTTATTTTAATGCGTCTGTTGCCAGTGACAAACACTTTCTACCCTGTCTGCCATTGCCCTGACAACAGTGCTTTATCATTTTTAGCCATTCCTTATTTAAACAAATGAACCCTGCTAGCCACTGTGTTCTAATGAGCGTGTGTTCTGGCTTTAAGTGAGAATGCCATCAGGTGAAGTACATGAATGTGGACATCATCATTTGTACTAAATACAGTAAGATAAATATGCAATAAATAAATACAAACTTCTGCCCGCTCAGCTTGTGAAAATTAGGGATACCAATTCCAGGCAGTTGACAAGTTTCCAGCCTGTGAAGTCCTGTATTTGCCTGTAGAAAGAGAGAATGGTTTAGTCACAGTCTGGAGTGAATGGTCAGTTCAGAAGAGCCCCAACTGTAACTGCACCTCAGCCTCCTTTGCGTGCCCTAAATACACAGTAATAAAGTGCGAGGTGCACCGAATGACACGCATGTGTTTGGACGAGATGAGTCACAGATGTCACATTCGTTTGCTTTCAGTGACCAAACGTTAAACGCCGGTTTGCACTGTCTTCAATGAAGTGGTACGTTCTGTCTGTTTTTAGTCCGAGGTACCATGCTGAGTTCAGGGTAACGCAAGTCTACAAGCGCTACAATCAAGGTTAATAGCTCAGGAGCCTACGATTTAATGACATGCATGTGCTCGGATGAGATGAGTCACGGATGTCGCATTTGTTTGCTTTAGGTACAACGCAGAAGTGTCCTAATGAATGTGATAATGTGTATGTTGACAAGTGCCTGAATCAGAACTTACGTTCTAAAGCTCTAAAATACATGTTTACATTTGTTTACCACTTAAGGCCAAAGAACCATATATGGTAACTTCACTGACCTTGATTTTTGCACTTAAGCACTACAATAACACTATAGGGTTGAAATATAGAATTTTCAAGTATGTCAATGAGTGCCCCATAGAAGCGCTAATTCGCACTGCCTTCGTCTGTGGTATGTACCATCCGTTTTTAGTCCAAGGTGCCATGTTAAGTTCAGTACAACAGAAGCCTTCAAGCACTACAATCAAGGTTAATAGCTCAGGAGCCTACGATTTGTCATTGAGTTGTCAGATTATGATTGTTTCTGACACTATGTCTTTTAACCCTTCGGACGTAAGTGCTGATTCAGGCACTTGTCAACGTTCACATTATCCCATTAGACAACATCAGACCTCTTCTTCATGGTACCTAATAAAGCAGGTACGCTCAGCTCAGCGTTCATGCAGAGGTGGACCTTGCAGACCACATTTGACCTAAGAATGCTGCCTTGACAGTCCCTTATTGTGAATTCGCTTACGTCTTGCTTCTCAACCCTCACTGAGAGCCACAAGGACGCAATTTAAAATTTCTATGGAAGTTGCCAAATATGGTTCCTCGCCCCATGAAGGGTTAATAGACTTTTAACAAGGAAAGAATGTACTGTGAATCCACTGGTGCAGTCGGTCAGAATGGCTGAATCAAAGCTTTCTTTGTTTTTGTACCTCACACCGGTAGTATCAACAGTGATTCACCAGTACGTGACTCACCAGCAGGCTGAGAACCTCCAACACCGCCCCGATGATGGCGAGATAATTGAAAATGTGAATGAATCGGGGTGTAGTGGATGGAACAGTTCCAGTTCCAGACTACGTTTTGTTTTTTCCTGTTTATGCCAGAAACTGTGAGTGTAAAGCAGGCTAAGCAAGCGCACCCCGCAGTGAAGCGCAGGTCATTCATCCTGTTGCATCTGCTAAATCATTCGAAGCCTGCGCAACATAGCTTAACGAAGCCTAAGAGCTAAAACATGTTGGTGAGAAGTTCAATTGTACTTGAGTTCTGGATAGCTGACTCGCTTGCTTTCCCTTTCCCTGTTCCCCCGTCTCTGCCTCTTTCTCCTCCTCTCCATCTTCATCGTCAGAATGGCTGCCGACAGCCACAGCACCCTTTTCTTTCTCTGAAAAAGTGTTTCAGTGCTTAAACCCCAACGTTAGGAATGCCTTTACAGGGAACAATTATGTAAAGTGAGTTAAGCCACAGCCAACTGTGCTTTGCGCTGCTGTTCCCGTATGTGCTGTGACTTTCTTCTACACCAGAATTTGTTTACAAGGGGAAGAGAGAGCATAGAGATGAGGAAGAAGGCAAAGTAGATGCTGTGGAGGTTTGAAGGGGAGTTGGAGGGGAAAGCAAAAGAAAGTGTGGCAGGAAAAGATGGAGATGGAAAGAGTTACTGAGACTGGACCTCAACTTTTTATGTCTACGACTTTCACATACACAACTAAAACCCAAAAATTCTCCGCAGCCATGACCTCAGAAACTTTCACAGGCATGAGTAGATGAGCCAGCTGCGGCCTGTGTGACAGAATTATTACTACGCCACTTGCCTTTTGTCTGTCATTGGGCTTTTTGAGAGAAGGGAGTAAGAAATCCTCCCAAATCCTTAATTTGCCATTCTGTAGAAGACGTGGAGGATAAGAAAAGAGCAGGAGGGATGAATGCACCGGGCAAAGGCACACTGGAGCGGCAAACACCCCTGTGGATAAAATTCACAGTGATAAAAAAAAAAAAAAAAAAGTAGCTGTCCATTTGCATTAGATGTACTTTATTCAGCAATTTTCTGTATTAGATACAAAATAGAATGCGTTTATGACTGAAATGAAAGAACTGGGCCCTCTAATCTTCAAAGAAATTGAAATGAACGCTGGGTTATTACCCACGAATGACTGCGTTCAATGAAATACTGTGTTTACTGAACTAAAAAGTGACGATGGAGGACAAGAATCTATCTTATATGATGATCTTTTCTATTCGTCCTACAGCCGTACGAGATACATGTTACTGTTGTGTGTCAAAGTGTTAAGTGTGCATAAACAAGGAATCATGAGATGCTGATATGGGCAGAATTAAGCAGACAAAGTATGACTGCATGGCGTAACATGGAATATCACTTGTGCCCACTGTAGTAAAGTATAAGTAAACAGTAAATGAATACAAACTTAATTGTGATTGGCCAGAATGAGGGCTGTTATGATTGCGGCTGTTTGTCATCAGTGTTTTCTATTAAGACTTAAGAAGTGTTGAGAATACAATCTTTAAATTAATAGTATGCTGCATGAGTAGTGATTTCAAGTTTGACCTCATGTTGAGAGTTGTAAGTAGCACCTGGGGTAAAGGTTTAATGCAGAGCAGTATTGTCTTTGATACTTGACTGTTCAGATGACAACGGTTCCGCAAATGAAGATGAACCTGAGGCTACTGCTGCGCTCTAGTCTACCTCCACAAGTTACAAAGAAATGTTGGATTACACACTGCACTTAATTATTTTCCTCACGCTTCTGCGAGGCTACTTCAAGGAGCAGTTGTCAGTGGCAACTGTCAAACATCGCAAAGTCACATCGAGGTCATCAAAGTCTCTCTGAGGCCTATCAACCGTTTGAAAGCATAGACTGTATATACAGTACATATGGACCATGCGTCCCTACTTCCTTACATTGGCCAAACTCTCACGGCCCTACCAGAACCAGGTTGGCATGGCAACTTGTAGTCATTATGATGTCACATCCTGTTTGTCAAATAACTAAAATAAAACTTGGACACTTGAACATACATCAGTATTATATTAACCACCTACAATGATAGAAACCATCATTGAAAAAATAAATGTATTTGATGTTTATTTTAGTGTTTTAGTTTGGCCCAATCCCATCAACTAACGTGGAGGAGGTGGAGCTTAAGAGCTATACTGCAGCCAGTCACCAGGGGGAGCTACACTTGCTTTGGCATCATTTTTGAAGAGCCATCATGGCGTCCAGTTTTCTGCAGTCTGTGGTGTCAACTGATTGCATTTGTGCGGCCTGTTGTCTTATGAATTTTAGGGCTCCATGCCATGGCATTTACTGTATGCACGCTTTGCACAGACCTACCTGATGTGGGCTGCATAGCGTAAAGTGGTGCATTGTATCTTACAACTACATATCTTATAGATATATAGATATCATGTACAGTATATAGTGAGATATATACTACCACATATCTTATTATATATTATATATATCTGTATTATCAATTGTGTTTTGTCTGTATAGTTTGTATACTGCTTTTACACATTTCTGTATATTGTATATATACTTGTAGTTTGTATTCTATCTATCTGTTTGTAAAGGGAATCCCTCTATCTCATGCTCTGTTGATCCCTGTAGCGGGACCTCCGTACCTAGTCTCCACATCCCCATCAGTGGTGGGTCGATTCTGGTTGCAAGATTCAAAATTTAAGCTTCAAGATTCTTTATTGTCAGTGTGGTGATACATGGTCCATCGTTGTATACTGCCCTTGGTCTTATTCCAAAGAAGACAAGCCAACCACAAATACAGCTGTCAGACTCTCCCTTAGGCTATCTGAAATTCCTCTACTGCCATGCTTGCCTATGCATACAAACACAGTCCAGTGCCTGAAATAGAAACACAGGGAGAGCAAATGCATCACCAACATGACTTTGCTTTTATAGCCTCGGTTTTAATTACCAACAAACACTCATTTGAGAGATAGAGCGCATTTCTCTACTCAAGAAGTACTTTCCATTTTAAAGGCTCTGAGGAATGCAGACACACACACACACAAAAACAAGTGTGTGTGTGGGCGTAAGGATGCTAATTTCTATCTCAGCGGGAAACTTTTGGATAGACTTCGGTACCCCTCGTTGTATCCCAGTTTTCTCACAGCGGGATGTGTGCGCACAGAATTACACCAAATTGTTTTGGACAGAGCAACTGACAAAAGAATAAGAGAAGGGGAAGCGGGGAATTCACAGTCTAAAGACGAGTAATTACTTGGAAGGCAAACAATGTCTTCCGTCTCAGTCTGACTTGGAGATCAACTCCACAATATGAAACACACAAATGTTTTTGTGACTCGTTCACCTTCATCTGGCAGTTGCGGTTTTGGGAAATTGGGCACAGAACTGAGCTTTTTTGGTTTTTTTGTCCTATTGCTTAAAATAAACTCATCCGTGACACACTGGCTTTGAAAGAGTGTCATTTTTTACACTTAAACAGATGTAGTGTGGTTTACTCTGAGACAGAAATGTTCCTGAACATAAAAATTACTTACATTATTTGCCATCACTAAAGATAAAAAATGTGGTAGACAACATTAGTCAACACGTGGCATCAGAAGACAGCGAGCAATACAGATACATTGGACTTTAACTGAGGAGCAGCCGGATTGTCTGATTAAATCAATCAATCAATCTTAGTAGCATAGAGAAGATCACTTTTGGTTTCAGTCCTGTCAGCCAAGTGTAGATCACTGCAGGATAACCAAAACTGGACAGTTGAAGACTGAACAAATAGAATTTGATTCATTTTTATTTATATATTGTCAATAACAATACAAATTCTATCAAGACGCTTTACAACATCTGGTCTGAAATTCCTGAAGGCAACGGTGGCAAGGAAAAACTCCCTTTTGACAGGAAGAAACCTAGGAGAAAGGGACACACAGTGGTTAACATGCTATACAGTAGTAGCACAGAATTGCCTGACTAGTAATAGAGTAAGACAGGAGCTCGGTGCCAGAGAAAAGAAATTAGAGGATAGTAACTTGGTGCGAGAGAGTAGAGAGTAGAGGACATGTGCTCAGTGCATCGTCCCCCAGCAGCCTAGGCCTATAGCAGCATAACTACGTGATGGTTCAGTCCAGGCCTAACTATAAGCTTGATCAAAAAGGAAAGTCTCAAGCCTGACCTTAAAAGTAGAGAGGGTGTCTGCCTCCTGAACCGAAATTGGGAACTGGTTCTACAGGAAAGGAGCCTGATAGCTGAACACCCATTCTACTTTTTGAAATTCTAGGAACTACAAGTAGGCCTGCACTTTGATGCAGTGATCTGTTGAGATAATATGGTACAATGAGGTCTTTGACATATGAGGACCTTGTATGTAAGGAGGAGGATTTTAAATTTTAAAGGGAGCCAATGAAGAGAAGCTAAAACCAGCGTAATATGATCTCTCTTGCTAATTTCTTTCAGTGCTCTTGCTGCTACATTGTGAATCAATCAGAGGCTTTTTAAAGAGCTAGTTGGACAGCCAGACAGTAATGAATTACAGTAATCCAGCCTGGAAGGCATACATGCATGAACTGATGGATCTCCCATTTCTGCTGAGGTTGCAAATGGTGGGATTTCAGAATTTGGCTTCAACCTCAAACCTCAGGAAGCCACATAGGCAATCTTGTGTTAACAATCCCCACGCATGGGGAATGGTTTTGTATTGTGCTTTTCTACCTATTGGTACTCAACACCACCAGTGCCATGCAGCAATGACACTTCACCAGGGCCCTCTGGTTTGTGGACAACCTGCTCTACCTACTGAGCCACAGCTGACCCAAAACGTAGGTATAGGAACATTTTGTTCTCTTAGGATCAGCCAGTCATGGTTTGAGTATTGTTGTTAAGCATGTGTGTCCCTTCTTATGTCCACTTCAAGCATGACAATGGAAGTCTGAAATTGGTTTCATGAACAGTGGATTCAGTGAACTTCAGTGGTCCCCCGCCCCGAGAGGGACGCTTGACCTGATTGGGTCGTATCGGCCCTAAAATTTGCGTTTAAATGGGTAGTGGGTCATAAATCTGATCCACACCCCGACTTAAAATTGTAGTTGCACTCCACTGCAAAACCTATAAGCTCAACTCAATGTTTTGGTCCCAGTCTGCTAATTGTCATAGGGCACTGGTGCACAACTGTCATTATACAATAGCCAGGCTGGGAAATAAACAGCTACAGAGTTGACACACATCAACACAGGGGGAAAAGACAGTTAAGACAGAGCATCAACATAGGCTACTGCCAGTATGTGGGTTTTTTACAGAAAACAAGGCGTGGTTGTTTTGATAAATGCCATATGCCACAAGTACGGGTCTCAGCGGATAATTCTCCTTTCTCTAATGTGAGTCATGGCCCGTTGGTCATGTTTGGATCTTCTTGCCGTAAACTGACAAGATGTCAACAAGCTGCAAACACAAAGCTCCAGGGCTCCAGAGCACTACTCTACATTTATGTTTCTCTCACAATGAAAATTGGCATTTAAGTCTTGGCTCGTGACTCATGAGTGTATGTGGTTCAGTTTCTTTTCTTTTCTTTTTTTATATTAAAAGTACATTTATCCCTTCATTCACTCCTCGAATCCAGGCCTCTATCAAGCAAATAGGCCATGTGTGAAAAGAGTATTTGGAAGTTAAAGCCCGGAGGCACATAAACAATATTCGGCTCCACTGACTTTAAGGGTTATTAGCATAAGTGTGTCAGTGGCGGAGAAGAAACGTTAGCATTATCATTATTATCATAATTATTATGGGTAATGTAATATGAAAGGCGCCTTCATGTCCCATTATACTTAACTATGGTATTTGAAAAGTCTCTAATTTCCTGCCTTTTTGCTTGAGTCCAAGTGACTTCATGTTTCTTATTCACATTTGCCTTATTAGTAAGTCAGACAGGTTTTGTCTTGTTCAGAGGTCAAATATTAATTTTAATATTGAATTTAAAAATATTTTGGTTCCCACCATCCCACCAATTTCACTAAGCAAACAGGGGTGTTGGTGGAGACCAAAACGGATCTAGAGGGAAGTGGTGTCCTCCAGGTCAAGTTTACAGTGGCCTATATGCCTATGCTAATAACTAATATTTCAGCCTTGGAACAAGATTTTCACAGCGCAATTTTCACAACTTAATTTTATGAGGGCAGTTAGAAAAGGATGTGGGTTTCTGTACAACTGAATACGATTCGTTCAGGATTTACGTTTTTCTTTTAGCAACACTTAACTGACCATATCCCCTAAGTCACAGATAGTTGATGGTGAGTTCCAAAGCTCAGGCAACTGATTGACAGAGAAAACTGCATTTTCTAAACGATAGGGACGTTTTTAGACAGCAAATATTACAGCATATTAAGAAGTTCTAACAAGAGTTGCTTATCTGGAGCGATTCAGCCTTGTTGTTCTGGCTTTTTTTTTATCAGGTGTTAATCAATTTAAATCAGTTATTTCTTCTTCTTTCTTGATGCAGTCATCTGCTCCACACACAGCATGCCAAGTCCATATAGTCTGTCTTCTTTTTCTTCTTCTGTTCTACTTCTGTGGATTAAAGGCTATGAATGTGCTCCAGGATACATTCACCAATGGTAGAACGAGATAATACACAAAGTCCTTTGTTGGCAACTGATTTGAGTAGTTACATTTGGAGTAGCTGTCAGCAGGCATGTTCCACTTCAGTCTGATTTTTAGCAGATTTCACACCTAGCTTGGGCTAGTCTGAGTATTCTTATCAGAATACCAGTCTGGTAAAACTCCACTTATGGGGCATTTTTTCAACTGATGAAAAAAATACCTTGTCCTACAACTGCTCAGAGCCATTTTGGTGTAAACTTATTCAACTCCACTGTTCTCTGCTGATATGTATCTGTCCATCATTATATAAAGCCAGCCCACGACTTGATTGGCCCAGCAGATCTCGGCCAAGAGCATAATCAGTTTCCAACTGAGCAGGTCCAGACAAATTGGAAAGAAAAAATGTGTGAGGTGGGACGTTTGTCTGGCTTCCAGGCTAATGTACACCTTTAAACAAAGATATGCACAGAAAAATATAAATAGATTACACCGAGACCAAAATTGGAATAACAAGTCCCCGTTATTATAATCCTCCATTGCAACACTTAAGCAATTAAGAGGAGGTTAGTCAATGTCTCAGTATCAGTGTGAGTTTGGTGTCATTTTTACAGCTTATTAAAAAAAAAAAAGAAAACATCAAGCGTTGAAATTAAAATTTAACAGACAAAGCAGAACATGAAACTACTGATCCCTATGTGGCATCACAGTTCCAAAAAGGGGGTGATTCGAATTAGGTAGTAGGTGTGCATGTGAATGGTTGTTGTGTTAGACCTGTGATTGACTGGGGATCTGTCCAGGGTGAACCCTGCATCTCGCCCAGTGACAGCTGGGATAGCATCCAGCCCCTCGGCCCTTTAAGTCTGTCGATTCACTGCCATTCAAAGTAGCCTTCCTAATATTGTGTGGGTCTCCCTTGTGTCTCCACAACGGCCTTCTGAGGGTGTCCTGTGGTGTCTGGCAACAGAATGCTGTTTGAGGGGGCCTTTGGGTCCTATGGGATGAGGGGAGGGGCCTCTGTGGATCATCCCACAGATACTTGATCAGTTTGGGACCTAGTGAATTTGGAGGCCAGGTCTTCATGCCTTTTTGCCTGTGTCAGGCTGCATCCTGCTGGGGATGGCTGCTGCCATCAAGGATTGTCACTGCTATAGGGTGGTGGTGCCTGGTCTGGTCTAGGTGGGTGCTACATGTCTAAGTAACATCCCCATGAATAAATGTCAGGTCCAAAAGTTTCCTTGAAGAACACTGAATTGTCACAAGATGATCAATGTTATTTACGTCTCTTGTCAGTGGTCATAATGTTGTGGCTGATAGTATGATGTATAGTGTATGTTGTACGTTAAATAAACATAAACAAAAACAGAAATGTGTGGCATTGTTTTAAGTTACATGGAGCTCCACAGAATAATTACACTCCTGAGTGTGGGGTGGCTTTAGTTTAATTTCACTTGACCTTTAGCGTGGTTCAGTGATATTTGCTCTGTGATCCTCGTTGACCGTGTCCGTCTGTGCAGGAGCACACTGCTCGCGCAACACACGGAATGTTTTGGCTTTCACCCGAGGGTTATGATAAAAGTTTGCTCTTCCCTCACACCGTTCGGCGACTTCCTCTCTTCTTCTCTCCTGAAGAACTAGAGCGTCTCTAATTGACTCGCTGTATGCATGGCCAACTCCATGGCACTAGCGAACTGCCCTCCTGTCATCGCTTCCACCCGGAGAGGCCTCCGACCCAGGCACCAGCCCAGACATTACACGGGCCAGCGATGGAGAGCAAGGGCAACGCTTACTCCTCTGGCAAATGTTCCATTGTGGGAGAGACGCGAAAGGCAGGTGAGCATTAAAGCTTTTATAGATTCAAACACATGCGTACACATAGAGGACAGCAGACGGGATGGGTTTAAGTTTGCACTCTGCAGGCAGGGGGCTGAAGAGTTACAGCGGCTGCCACTGCCTATATTCTCCAGTTCTTATTGTCTTTAATCTAAATACATATACAGTATGTTGGATACAACCAAGATTGCACAACTTGAGGTGAGACTCAGCTTGTCTCTGCCTCAGCTCACGTCTCTCCCTGTATTTGAACAGGAAACAGGCAATGTTGACTATAAAAATGAACAAAATAACTGGAATCATTACATTAATAGCTTAAACCAATGGGCAAATATTATAATGTACAGTATTTTATCATCATTTCTTTCATGAGGCGGTCCAGGTTAGGGTTTGTCAGTGAAGTCACAATACCAGTGACAGCACAAACAGTAACTCTTTCACCAGACACTGCGGCAATGTTAGATTGTTAGATGAAAGAGGAAAAAACACAGGGCAACATGCATGTGGATCGACTCTCTTTCCTTTGGCTTGCCTGTGGACCCGTAGTCCAGATGGAACCTCCCCCAAGACACTTGCTATTGGTTTCCTCCCATCTGCTGTTTGTTTCCAAGCAGGTAGAAATCCTGCTGTCGGCGAGAGTAGATAAATCTCGAGTAAATTTGCTGGATGTGAAGCAGATCAGTAAGTCCGTGTCTGCAGAGCTGTACGCTAGGCTGTAATTTTACGAATATACAGCCCCAGATTGCGCAGCATAATGTCATCTATAAGCCAGTTGTATTTTAAGTTGCTGGTTTCCCAATTAAAAGTTCACATGAACCTCAAAAAGTGTAGAAAATGAATACTGTAACTTCGCTGTTATCCCATTCTTTCTTTATTCCTATCATTATTTAAAAGACCGTTGGCTGCTGTTTAATGCAGGACTAGCCCGAATAATGGGAAGAAAGTAGCCTCTTCCAATTATCTGGACTAGAAATGACTTTAAAGCAACACATCCAATATATAATGCAAATAATTACGACATTACGACAAACAGCCTATGATGTTGTGTACATTGTACTTACGCCAGGATTCAAAAAAATAGCAATAATATTTGAAAAACATATTAACATTTAACAGGGGAAGCTTGAGCTTCTTCATGCCATGCGGATGTGTGTGTGTGTCTATGCGTGGCGGGGAACTGACGGTATATTTCCTGCTGTGCAGAGACCGAGCAATGGGGAGGGACATTATAGTCTCTCCCACAAACACTGCATGCTGAGATACAATTTATATCTTCTCGTACGCACACAGAGCTGTTCGTTCCCAATGTTGCTTTAGTGCCAGCTCTGGGGGCATTGGGGAAAAAAGTGGTTCCGGTGACACATTCGTCTACAGACCTGAGCTCACGCAGAGCAGTTGTTGCACTTATATGACCCTCAATCTATTGTTTTCAATCAAAACGAGTGATCTGTGTGGGTGGTGTGAACGAGGGATGATTCAGTTTTCCTCCAACTCTTATTTTGTGGATGAAAGTCAATAGTTTCAACAGTTTGACTTTTGAACATTTTCTGTTCATTCAGGATTTTGAGGTTTGGATTTTTTTTGTTTTGCTCGTTTCCTGTTTTATTTTCAAATGCTCCCTTACCCCGTGTCTTTCAGTTAGTCGTACTAACTTGTCAGTTTGTCTGTGTTCCCTTCTCTGCGATTGGTTGCTCCTCCCTAACTGGTCTCAGTGTCCAGTTCCCTTTTCAGTTCTCAGTATATATATAGTACTGCCTCTCCCTTTGTCTGTTTGTCTGTTCACTTAACCTGGATATACCAGTTGTGTTGACCTGACGTGCCTGTGTTTATCACTATATATTGGGCTTACTCTCTCTCTCTCTCTTTCCTGAACTGTAATGTATTGTTTCATCTGGCCTTGTTTCCTTGTGTGTGTCCTGCATCTGGGTCCCCATTTTCCCTGCCATACCTTCAACAACTAGCTAGCTAGCTACTAGGTAACAACTAGCTAGCTAGACGGTAAGAACACCAGCTAGCTAGAAGCTAACAACTAGTGAGCTAGAATCTAACAACTAGCTAGCTAGTTGTTGAAGTTATGGCAAAATACAGGATATGGTCTGTTTCAGATACTTTGGATCTGCATGAATAGAATTTGAACCAAAACCATGCTAAATCTACAAGTAATGTAGATCTACTGCAAACATCCTGTTTTCCCCATATTGTATTTGTTCCCAAAATAGTCTAGTCAGATTTTTAGTGAAAAACGGACCAACGTTTAAAACGTAGGGAGTCCTTAAGATGAGATTTACATTACAGAGAGGATAACAAGCTATCATAAAACACATGTGAGAAAACGAGGGACTGGCCTGCTGTACGTTTAGCTTAATACAAAGATGCTTTCAGATTCTTCCTGTAACACAGAACAGTTGGATTTTTGCTTGAACTGTGTTGCCGTCTTCCTAAATCAAAGTCAGCGTACACGGCCGTACATTAATGTGTGTGTGCGTTTGCCATTTTTTGACAAAGATAAACAGCGTGCATCGCTAAGACGTGTAACACCAGATCCCGACACCAGTTCTGTGTGGGGGTGGGCGTGTGAGTGAGATAATGAAAAGCCCAAGAAGCCCGCGAAGAGAGGCTGCACAACGCGGCGCCATCGGAGACCCTCTGACGAGCTCACACTACAGCAGCAGCGAGGGGACAAAGTAGCACCCTCACCAGTACATGGTGCAAAATGTGCTGCTGGCTCGTTCCCCGGGTGCACTCGTTCTGTGTGGTGGTGCCATTATCATGGGGAGAAAGTTTGTCCATGAAACACAAGAGCAGCTCGATTCGCCGAAGCTTGCTCTGAAGTCAAACAGTAATGACAAAAATCATTAAGTAGAAATACATTTGGTGTAGATATGCACTTTTAAACTCACCTCATTTTGGCATGGTCACTTCCTGAGAATCACTTCACTGCCCAGGAGCAATGATGTAGGTGAACATCTGAATCACTTCCACTCATAATACCAAGACAAATGTTCAGTTTGGATTCTGTCCTCCAACGCAAAGTCAATGGTATTCCAAAACTAAATTCACTGACATAAATTGTTCTTCAT
>JASGAT010398135.1:9592-19864 GCA_030220025.1 Chelon auratus
CCCCCGCGACCGCCCGGACGCTCTTCGGGCGCTCTTTAACGCGCAGCGCGCCCTGGAAGCCCTTCAAGTCGGCGGGCTCCGCTCTGCGAGACACCTGGACGGAGAGCAAAGAGCGGAACGGGGCCGAGCAAACCGCAGCTGGAAACAGGAAGTCCTGCTCCATTCATCTTGGTCGTGTTTATTTACCCAGTGACAGAGGCCGCTCAATGTTTCGCTTTTTCACTTTTGCGTTGTTTTAGAGGAAATGAAGCAAGACCTCAGCCCACACGTTTGTTTTGAAACCTCCCAAGAACATGTGAAAAGTGGCGTTGCTCGAGAGTTCATCCTGGGTTGAGTTTATGCCTCTTTGATGCTCTTTATATATTGTGCCGAGGCAGTGTTCGCGTTAAGTTTTTCCACTATGCTGTGTGCAGATGTCAGCTGTGAAATACGGGGAGCCTGCGGAGGTTCCCTCGCTGTTGGTTGTGTCAAACCAGAGAGTCTATTTCCTGGAGATGACTTCAGATGTGCAGTAAGTAGAGCTACTTTTTTGGAATGGAGAAAGTAATTTATAGTCCTATATGTCTATATTTTTATCATGAAAACACAAATATGCACTGAAATGATGTGTTTAAAATAAAACAAGAGCTCAGAATATCTAAATTACTCACTTGTCACTGAGAGCAGGTGAACTTGGAGCTCAAAGCGGAAAAGAAAACTGAAAGAAGTCTAAAGCTACGTCAGTGACACATTGACATTAAAGGAGTACTGCAGGCAGGGACAGTGGTTCAAAGAGAGTGCCACACTGCAGGTAACAATTAGGCCTTTTCATGTTGCTGAAAAGCTCAACACCCTTCAGGATACGGATAATATTGCATAACCTGCCCAGGTTTCTGGGTCACATCTTGAGAACACATTGACCTCAAAGTGTCTGCCGAGTCTTTTCTCCCTCTGCCAGCTTTAGCTCCTCTCCTCTTTTTTCTCGTAAACGAAGGGAAAAGATCACTCAAGCCCCCTCTCTTTCTCTCGTTCTTGGCTCTCGGCGAGCGAGCTGTTTGAATCTGGCGTTAGATCTTAATCCCGGAAAAATTCTCGGATTTGTTCAGCGTTAAACTTCAACAAACACGTTTTAAAGTGTTGTTCTGGCAGTCACACCTTCTAATGTCAGAGATCAAGTAAACCTTTTAATCCGTGTTTGTGTGACAGTGCATTTTCTGATGCCTTAAAATCGTTTTCCTCCCAGCGGAGGCCAGCTCGCTGATTGGCTGCAGAAGAAGGACAGCTACCCAATCCTGGAGCTCAGCTACCTGGAGGTGGGGCTGGGCTCTCAGACCATCCATATGGAGTTCGGCGATGGCGGTGTGGCGTACACCCTGCTGGTGAGGGACAGTGTGCGCTGCAAACGCTTCTTTGGCATCTTGACAGGTAAACGGAGACAAGATTATTTCTATTTTGTGGCTGTAGTCAAATAAGGAAACACAATCACCCTGGTTTCAGAACCCTCCTCAGACTCTGAGTGAAGATGCTGCACAATAAAGTCATTTAAAAAAAGCTGTAGAGCTCGGTTATAAGCCCGAGGCCGGTATTAGAACAGCATGTTCCTCCCGCAGACAGAGAAACCAAACCAGCTCCCCTCACAAACTAATGCTATACCATATGTGCGCTTTGTGACGCAAACGTATGCCCCCGTCCCCCTTTCAGTGCTGGCTTCTCACAGCACATCCTGCGCTTGTCTGCAAGGGTGGACCGGAGGCCGAGAGGAAGAAAATACTTTTATTAGACGGGGGCTCCTCCTCGGGGTTTGGAATGTGTGGAAAAATATGGAAAATTAATTTGACAATGTCCCCGCCCCGAAAACATTTGACGAAAACAGATCTTGGCACGCACGGGGGACTGTTTAGCGCG
Organism: Chelon auratus; assembly: GCA_030220025.1. Taxonomy (NCBI): domain Eukaryota; kingdom Metazoa; phylum Chordata; class Actinopteri; order Mugiliformes; family Mugilidae; genus Chelon; species Chelon auratus. Next base: position 11,477 of record JASGAT010398135.1, read on the forward strand.
TATGACGTCTTGATACCGGAGCCACGCAAACAGTGTAGATGAGTCGCCCTACATTTTTGACAGGTGTTTACCTTCAGCTGCTGTCTGATGCCATCTCTGTCATACACAATCAAGCGAGATGAACATGGAAAGGAATTAATTTGGAGTAACCAGTCCCCATAACTTCAAGTACTAACAGGAAAGGGCAGCCAGTTCAAAAGCTTTTTAATATGCAAACTCTTTCTTTTCTCAATGGAAAGTTTAAAAAAAGAGGTAAGTAAATACATTTTTAAAAAGTGCACCACTCAGACTTGTTTGTATTCATGGGTTTAACCAGTTTGACCAGAATCAAGTGACACTTTTGACGTATATCCCACTTTTCTTTTCCTCCTCCTCGCCTTTCTGTAAGTTCCTGTCTCTCCGCTGAGAGCCCTTTTCTTTCTGTCTACGTCCATAAACAGCTCATTTGCTGTGTTGTATTCTTTGTGGCTGAAAATGATTCCAGATTGCTTTCAGCAGGACCACAGAGTGTCTCCAAAACAGAACAGACAAAGTGAAAAACATGACTGCTCTTTTGCAGCCTTCCAGGTGCATCTTTAGAAGATGAATGAAACCTGATGTTTCTGATTGTGCCAGATACCAACACGTCACGTATGTGATGTTTGTACTTCCTTTTATCCCGAAGTCAGAGATAACTAAGTTGCCGTTATGCCAGACTCTCTGTTCCCGGTGCCAAATTAACCCAAAAACAGCTGTTGTAATATTTTGTCAGGAGAAGAAGTACGGAAAAGCTTAACCATAACAAACCCTGTCTATCGTCCAAGCTGGCTCCTATCATGTGGACAAAGTTTAAAACCACCACTGGAATGACGATGGACTCGCTGGCTGGAAGACAGGGAAAGGATGTGGTTATAACAGGGACAGTTTTCTGGAGCTTGGAGCTTCTTTCTCCGACCAAGTCTGACACAACTTTATTGAAACATTAGAGATAACACGAGACCCCTGGAATCTGCAGCCAAATGATTTTTCTTTCGTTTCCTGTTGTTTTCTTGTTGTACTCAAACTTTGCTACAGGAAATGTAGTCATACTGGTGGATGCATCAACTCAACAAGTATAATAGTTGCTTTGGAAACTGAACGTTTAATCTTAATCTGTTTACTCTCTCAGCTGTCGAACATATTAGACAGTGCTATGCTATTTGATTTCATGTGAAAATTATCAGGGGCATTGCTGTTGGTGTTGGAAACAGCCACTGCGTCTGAGATGAGAGCAACGCAATATTGACACACACCAGAGCACCAATGAGACTCCATTTGTCACAAACTTGGTTCTTAACACGCTCTGCCTGTCACCTTTGCTTACTCGTGATTGCAGTCTTGGATGGCACCTCGGTAAACTGTTCACGTTAACACGTTATTTAATCATGTAGTTGGTCTGACACTCGCTGCTTCTCCTCAGACGTGGCCCACGCTGCCAACAACGTGAGAGACTTGGACCCGAGTCCAAAGCGGGTTTTTCGTGAAAGCGATCGAGCCATCTGCCAATCGTGTCCAAAATATTTTGAAGAGCACTGAAACGCAAGCTCAAAAGATGAAAATGTCTGAATCTGATTAGATCGGACACTTTTTTTGTTGTACATAGCATCTGAGAAACGTCAGAGATATGACGAAGTGCAGGGCACGGATTGTGTCTTTTCAGTCCAGAAGCGACTTTGTTTTAACTCCTGAATTCACAGGATTATAGATTCAACAGCAAAATATGATTTTTGGGAGAGAGATGGTTCTGATGCAATATCATTCAGCATGTATAGTGTGTAAGAACATGTCAATAGTGTATGCATACATTTAAAAGCATTTATATGATATGTCTTGCACTATACACCACCTGTATGCTAGTATCAGGCCCAATACTGGCAAAAAAAACTAATTGTGTTGGCAATATTAATGATATTTTAGAGTTTGTTTCCAGGAAACAATTTCGAAAATGTTAATGACTCATCCTGCACTTGGGACATCCATTGAACTACTTTTTTTAAAATCATTTCACTTCCATGCGTCTCTCCTTAAATCTCCTTAACAGCAAGAATGGCGTTGATGATGGCTATACCATAGACTGTAAATAAAGATGGACGACGAAACAGCTCCTCAAAAGTGAAGCCAAAGCAAGTAGAGCTCCCCCTGGTGACTAGCTGCAGTATAGGTCATAAGCTAAGTTAGTGGATGAGATAATGAGGTCGAACAATAACACTTAAATATTTAATCAATTTTAATCAATTTTTTTTTTTCAAGGATAGTTTCTCTCATTTTTAGGTAGTTCAGATAATGCTGATGCGTACTCAAGTGTCCATTTTCCTGAGAAGTTTAGTTTTAGATACAGGATGTGACCTCATGATGACTACAGTTGCCATGCCAACTGCAACTGTTGGTTGAAGCAGTCCTGTAGGACTGTGAGAGTTGGAAAAAAAATAAATAAACGAATAAGTAAGGTGTATAATCCAACATTTCTTTGCAGCTGGGAGAGGTAGAGCAGAGCGCAGCTTTAATTAGACGGAAAAATGAGTGAGTCTGGAGGAAGTGTGGGCGGGGCATCGATAACGTGGCTCCGCACGGTTCCACTCTCGGAGCGCACTGTGCAGACTCTGGCTCCCAACTCGCAAGATGCTGTCATCCGTATCCCCGGAAACTAGCATCAGTTTGGCCAATGCAAGGAAGTGGGCACGCATTATCCATATTTATATACAGTCTATGCTTTATACCCATATGCATATTTCTAGGAAAGTCATTTTGTGATTCTTTTTTAAATTATATCACCTTCTTCTTGAGAAAAGTATTTATAAACCCCAGCCTGTTTTCTCATCATCTTACCTTACTCTGCTGGTAATCCAGTATTGTCCTCTCTTGCGCCCCTTTTTCCGCCTCAGTGTCCTTTTAAATCTTTTTGAACTCCCGACCATTCAGACGTGACTGTGAAGCCACACTGCATATATCCTCTCTGCCCTGTATTGTTGTCACACTCAATGACATGCTACAATTCATGACTGTTGGCGTGACCCAGCGGATTGTGTTCCCAACAGTTTCTCACCCATTGAATCAGTGGCGCTGAAACCTTACACCTGGAACCATAAACCTTTTTGGCTTTCTTATTGCAGCTACAATAGCAGAAGTCGTCTCAGGTTGAACTTGGCTTTTGTGCGTAGACCTCATTCCTTGAAAATTTGGGTGTGACATTTTTAGTCTACTATAACGTTGCGATGTCTTTTCAGAGTTTAGAGGCAGATTTTCAGACTCACGATTTACTTGTTCTTGTACACATGTGCCTCTCTGATCACTGTAAACAACCCCCAAAATCTTAAACTTCTGAAATTCCTCATGAGAGTGAGCGGAGGGATGTGTTTGGCATCTCGTGTTTGAACAGTTGCTCACAGTTCTTCACTTCCCCCGCTGTTTCAACAAGCTCCAAGCTGTAAACTACAGTCCTGCTCAAACGTGATGCATTATTTTCAGAAAGAATCTTGGAAATTTGAATTAATTTCTCACACTCAATGAATCTTTGGTTGGCAGATAAGCTTTCAGGATCTTTCTTGCATTCTTTGGGTTTGGACTCATTTTTGAATCTCTGGTTGGATATTTCTTTAAATGCTTCACAGAAAACGGAAGATTTAAAGGGTTGGGGGTTGGTGCAAGGGTCTGGACCAAAGAAACAAGGCTGCAGCTTTCATTTAGGGCTGCAGTTATGTCAACATCATTAAATTTTCTTCATCCCAAAAAACTAAAACCCTCAAATATGCAATTTACAGTTATATGAAGCTGAGAAAACCAAATGGCTACCAGAATCACAAACAAAATACTTCAATTATCATTGCTGTAGAGTCTAGAAGTACTTATTCAGAGACAACTGGAATGGCTTTAATTTGTTAAAGCTACATTGCGGGACTTTTAAATATAAATAAACCAGACAAACTGCTGCAGGGCTGATGAAGCTAATCAGCATCAGGTTGTTCTTTTGCACTTGTTTACGTCATTTTACGTCATTTTACGTCAAGCAGGAATGATCTTTTGCCAAAACTGTAGCAAAGAGAAGGTAGTAGCAACAGCACCTGGGAGAATGGGGGAAAAGTTACAAATGTATGGGTTCTCTGAACTATCAGGAAAATTGTTGTCAGGAAAAAAATACAACCTATGAAGTGTCCAAGCAAAGTTTGTGATTCTCCGGATAAAATAAGAAACTTGCTTTTTAGAGTTAGGATTACAGTCTAAACAAAAAAAGAGATCTCAGATTACCATTGTTGTGGCATTTCCTCGTTTGAGAGCGCTGAAAGACGAGAAGGAAGTTTAGGTGTTCTGTATCTGATTGTTTCACAGCCTGGATGACAGTGCTAGTATATTCCAAAACTCAGCTTTCTTTTGTTGTCATGTCCTCAGGAATTGTACGTGAGATGGCTCACAAATCCGACAGCAAGCTGATGTCCATCTCCACCACAAGGCTCGCCCCCCAGCACCATCTCTGGTACGTTCCACGCCGCCCCCCACCCCCGCGCCCACCGCGCCGAGACGCAGCGAGAAGGCGGCCGGCATCTTTCTGACTCCGTTTGATGCCGAAAGATGTGGTCTGAGTCGTGTCGTGCGCATTTGTATGTGGTCGGGCGGTGTAGGTTAAAGGGAGTCACGGCTGTGGAAGTTCTAACACTGCACATTTCTCACACATCTTTAGTTGATTACAATCAGCTTTTTTTAGACTTCATTTTGTAAAACGGGCTCGCTAAATTAGCTGGTAAACCACATCTTAATTTGCAACATGTGTTGCGCTGCAAATCCCAAAGCATGCATGNCCTTTTATTTGTACGTTTTTGTTTCTTGACACAGAAAAACATGTTGTTTTCATTAGAAACCTTCTTAAACCTTCATAAAAAAAAGAACGTCTGTAACTAATGCATACACATTGTATATGTCTTTTTGAAGCAGTTTGGACAACCTAGCAAAGATGTTTGATCCAACTAGTCGAATTTAAATAAATAGCAATCATTTTGGTTTAGACTGCATCCTGAGTGACGTGCCAACACCGCGCCTTTATTGTGAAGGTATCAGCACGCAAAGGTGCCTCAGATCCCCTCCAATTTGTCCACGGGCGATAACGCTTAAACCAAAACAAATCCGAGCAGCCCCTTCATGTGTTCTGCAACCGCAGTCTCGGGACGCACTTCCAGCGTTTGCGCAATCCAAATCCTGTCTACTATTATGTCAATTATCCCCCCTTCGCTTCACACTTACTGCGAAACACGCATGTTGAAGTGCTTCCGTGTGACGCAGCAGCACCTGTTAGCCACGAGCTATCTTGATGAACGCTACAGCAGACTGTTTAGATGTGGTAGGAGTTTTTTCATGTGCTTTTATATGTATGCCGTGCTTCATTTCTGTCGACCTTTTTAGGCCTCTGGTGTGCGAAGACATCCAGGCAGACGTGGAGGATGGACAGCTACAGTTCTTCTACATCCTGGCTTTCGTCCTGCAAGGTGACAAATCATTAACTTAATTGTTATTACTATTCATTTATTCATGTAAGGCTCCATTTGATCTTTGAAGGAACTCCGCTCCTTTGCCAGACATCTTATCACCGGAGAAATCGGCTTTAATCTTTCAGGGTTTTGAATGCTCATTTAGAGGAAGTTTTCAGTACGCAGCATGTTGTGTATGATAACTGGAGGAAAGGTTAAGTCGGGACTGTTTGCCAGAAGGGAAAACTACCAGTAAATTACGGCAGGAAATATAGAAAACATGATGTGATTTGTGGGGAGCGCTAACTCAACAACCCATTTAATCACGAAATGAGGCAGGTATCTGTTTTGACTCAGCAGTGTGACAGGTGACTCTGTTGGCAGTGCATGTGGTTGGGTACCTCTGTGCTGCTGGATGTTTGTGCTCCAGAATCTAAAGCCAAGGTAGCTGCTGTGCACGGCCGTGGAATTTCAAGCGCTGATGTTTCAGCGTGCCTAGATTTGCCTTTTTCCCCCCCACTTGCTCTTCTGCGGATGAAGTTCTCAGACGTGAAATGGAACACCAGATGTTATCTTTGCAGAGGCGAAGGTGCTTTGTAAAGTCACTGACCTGTAGCTGTCGCCTTTTGTCCAAGATCAGAGGTTATCACCTGCAGTTAAAGGGCTTCATTTCAAAAGTTACCTAATCATGTAAGAGGCATTAGATTTTCTAGTTCTAAACTAAACTAAGTGCATCCGTTTGACTTCTTTCAGAGGATATTTGGACGCCGTTGACGGTTCTGGCGACGCGGGAAACCCTCTACCTTCTCAAAGAGGACCACCAGTGGAGGAAAAAGAGCCTGACGGCGGATGAAAACAAAGAGCCGTGCAGTGGGAGCTTCGCCATTTTGGAGACGCTGCCAATCAGCTGTGTGAGCTCAGTTGTCCTGTGGCCCTCGGACCAGTGCAGGATGGACATCAGCCTTTACGACGAGGTTTGTACAAAGCCGCCTTCTGCCGTGGGCGAAACGTTCACGTCCAGCGTTTCCTTTCAGCTCTTTTCCTGCAGCAGCCTGACGTTTAAACTCCCCTGTGATTAACTGGTTTAATTTTCATACCCTCATGCTGTGTTTTTCTCCAGACTGTGAAACAGGAGAAGACGTGGTGTGTGCGCTCGGAGAGCAGCGAGCTCCTCCAGGGTCTGCTGGCCTGGGTCAGGACACAGTGGGAGGCCATGTTCGGAGTAAAACTGCACACCAGTCTGCAAGACAAAGCAACATAATGGGGGGTGGGGAGGGCACATAACAAGAGAAAAGTTACAAGCCAGCTCTGTGCGTGTGCTCCTGTGTGTTCTGTGAAAGACTGCGTTGGTACTGGGAATTTTTTTTTGCGAGCATGAGCGAGTGTGTCTTTATTTTCTCTCTACACAGTCTGCACTCAGTCTGGTCCCATTACTGTTGTTGCTCTAAGCCAAGGACTTGGAAATGATTGCACTCATTCATGTGGTACACAAGCCTGTAAAAGCACTGTTGCATAATTTCTCCTCCAGATACCATGCCACTGAACTTTTCTACAGCTGAAATAGGAGCGTGCCTTGTTTCTTTTGAAATGTTGTCCTATTGAAGCGCACCTTAATGCACCGCACGGCGTTCTCAAATCATCTGTAGCATTAAGCCAACATAGGGTCGATTTGGAGGTTAGGAATTCACGGCGTTAAGTAGATTTCTTTAATGCAAGGTGCCCAGAATATACGATGTCAACCCCCTTTTTGTTAAGTCGGGCAGCCCTTGCTCGGCATCTGAAGGTGCAGCGAGTAGAGGCATCACGCGCTCAGCACGAGGCTGGGGGTGCGTCTGAAAGACCAAAGTTCAAGGCGCTGTCATCTCAAGACACCTCACACATTTTACCCCCAATTGCGTTCTCACTATACGTCGGAAATTGGTTCTCTTACCATGTTCTAAGATTAGCATTAGCATTAGCAGTACTATAATTTGTGTTTTTGTTCATTTACAGAGCTACTGGATTGAAAAAGAAACTCATATGCATTTATCTCAACTAAGTCTTCATATCTGTTAACTTTCTGTATCAGCTTGAAATGTATTATAAATGTGGCCACTGTGATGTGAATTGATGTACATATATCAGCGTGTACAGATGCTGTAAAGATCATAATCAACTCAGCGATTTTGATTCTAATTTAATTTATTTCTCTGTTCGCTTCTTTTTTTCCCCATAACCTAAGGTTCATGCTGAATGCTGTCTTTTATTTTTATATAATTGTACAATGTGTGTTCTTGAGTATAAAAGTAATGTGTTTAATGGTGTTTTTTTTTCTTTGTCGTTTTTCTTTTTTGTGCTGAAACTTGCTACAAGGTGAAAGAAGCTCAAGAACTTTCAAATATGACTGTATTTCGCTTTAAGAATAGAAGACCAAAAGTGTCAAAATTAAAAATATGGAAATGACTCAGTAAATACATTTGTGTGCAGTTAAATTTATAAAAAATAACATTCACCTAAATTTAGGCATTTATTAATTTATCAAATGCGAGGTAAATTGATATTTCCGTGATTTTACGGCACTGCATCTTTCTCTTTTTTTTTTTTTACCTAATTTGCATAATGAAGCAGAAGTGTGGAAAGAAAATGCAGAATTTTTTCGAAATGAAAACATTTTGTGCATATAATGAGAAAAGGACAACAAATTTTTAATAATTGGATTTATGGAACCCTTAAACAAAAGAACAGAGCGCCAAATAATACTATGTTAAATCAAAGAAGCAAATTGAAACAAAAATATTAATTTAAGCCACATTTTATAAATTAATTGATGTCAGATTTTTTATATTCAAGGTAAATGTGAGTAATTTACTTATTTCTTTTTCGTTTTTTTTTTTTTTGTTTGTTTGTTTTTTTTGGCATTTTGGGTCCTCCATACACC
>JASGAT010398136.1:0-16025 GCA_030220025.1 Chelon auratus
GGCGCAATCTTGCCCTCCAGATCACGAGTTTGAGAGTTTTTCTGTCGCTTTAATTAAGATTTCAGACCTGGAGGTTGAGGTAACAGCAACACAATCTCTTTCTGTGCAGTAAACATTCACTATGTTCAAATACTTTGTTCGGAAGTACAACAGAACCAGACAGACAGACAGACGGACAGACAGAGTTACCTGCTTTAATAAAGAACCTGTCAATAATTGGATTCCATCATGCCTTGGGCAACTGCGGTCTGATTTCAAGATAACACAAGGAGGAGTTCGCAATGAGTAGTTTTACACACAAGAGCTGCAGACGGTAAAGTTAGTGGTCTGGAGCCTGTACTCGCAGCTTATCTGTGACCGCTATATTGAAACCCCATCCACCGTTATCAAATACCAAAATGGTCAAGTTTTATCTTGTGGACGCTTTGTGTCTTTTGAGTTTCCTGTGGCCGCTTCACAAAAGTGAACTCCCTGTATTGAATTTGGAAATGTAAAGCAGCAGGAGCAGCGGCAGCAGGAAGTGTTTGGTAGGCAGTCATTTAATACAGCTGTAGCGGGGTGAGGTCATTGTGGGAATAAGTTTGTGAATTTAACTTTGTGTCCCATGCCGTCTCATCATCTCACTCGCATCCCTTTAAACAAAAGATAACAAATGGTCTAGCACAGAGGACTATAAATACAATTAGAATCTAAATCACGCTGTGGAAATAGTGGAATTTTGACGCTTTTTAGTACAAAAAGAGGCAGTATATCGGCAGATAACTTCACCTTTTCCCTAGCTTGCCACCTGAGACCATTGGAATTGCAGCAAGCTGTTGAACGTCTAGAAATACCTAATGGCACGATAACAAATAGCTCTAGTTCTTGTGCACCTGTGTTGCATGAAGCCCCAGAACTGGACAAGCGCCAGAATGAAAGAGTTTGGTGTAAACAAAAATAATGTTTCAGATTTCATTTCAGCAACAACTCACACTACTGCCTGCCAACTCTGAGAGTGCTACGGTTACATACAGATAATCTGTACAGATATAAACATTCACGTTCTATCACCAAAGTAAAACTGAAACTACTAGTATGATGTAAAGTATTGTAATAAACATTTTTTTTTCCATTGATTCCTTACACTTAATACCTCTGTTGAATGATTCCAAAGTAAAATTAATGGTCTGGTTGCAGTACCTGGACATAAAGAAGTGAAAGATCCCAAACTGATCAAGGCCCCTCTTCTCAACCCATACGCCCCAAGGCCCCCACTAACAACATTCTGTTACCAGACACCACAGGACACCCTCAGAAGGCCCAAGTCCATTCTCTGATGAGTCACAGGGAGACCTACATAATATTTGGAAGGTGGTCCTAATGTTATGCCTTACAAGGCCGTATATACACGGTCAGAGAGCTGTCTCTCCTCACACCATCTTGTCAGTGTGCTCTCAGTTCAGCTGGGTGCATCACAGACAGACTCATACCTCCACACCACCACATTAGTTGGTTCCGTGCACAACCTTGCTGACGCAAAACCTCACACTGAGCTGGTTGAGATCCCTTTTGCACCGTTGTATGAACGCTTTTGTTTTCACTACGAAAACTGTTCTAGACATTTCCCTGACACCTGCCTCTGACTAGGTGTGAGATTCAGACGTAGCGTTACACCTAGATGGTTCAACAGGTATTCGTTTCATTCATAATTCGCGGGGCATTTTTCACCCAGCTCCTTCTGCATCCCAATGACAGGGTGTAGAGCCAGCTGGTGCAACCCACCGCATGTGATTTATATGAAGAGGGATCTCCTAAGGCAGATCTCAAATTCAATGAACTGCCTGCCCTGATTCAGCTGCTTGTAGGAGACGCAAATTCCTGCAAATATCTCAACCCCGGTGCTGTTAAGCTGAACACATTGTGTGCGATTAAATAGGTCAGACCAGTGAGCAAGCACCTTTATAAGCTGACCAACTCTAGTAAGTACTGTAGTGCAATGTGCGGCAGCCATAAATATTAGCAAAGCAGAGCCGCATTAACATAAAGGCCTGTATATTCCATTAATCTCCAGTAGATGCTTGCACTAATCCCAGCTCCTCTGAGACCTCACGAGACTGCAAATAGAAATACTCATGGCCATTAGAAGACTTTAACGCCGTCCGCGTCAAAACCGTACTTTAAAAAAAGAAAAAAAGAAAAAAGGTTGTGCTGTTCGCTCTTTGTGTTTATAAAAGAAAACACACTTCTTTCATCAGATTTCCAGATAAACAAGGTCACACAGAGAGGGTGTTTGACAGAATATAATTGGCTGCGTTCTAAATGACGCTGTAATTAGCATTTACCGTGCCTAATTCGAGTGTGATAAGACCGAAGCCCCACAGGCTCCTACACAGGAAGAAGCATGCAGTTATCTACGTATTCACCCTCGCATACGTTCCATTTTGATCAATACCGCCGCTCTGAATGGAGACTTAGTAACCGCTGTTCCTCTTTGACTTAAACTGGAGTCGTCGCTGAAAGAGAATCCCTGCTCTTAAAAAAAAGAAAAAAGGAATCGACTGTCTGCAATCAACTTGTCTCCGCTTGAAGGCGGTCCAGTTTCTGTCAAGTAAACACCCCCCGCTGCCCCCGTTAGTCGGACAATTAGATTTTTTTTTTTTTTTTCCCCTCTTCCTGCCCCAATTCTGTGATGCTTTTCCACAGAAACACGGAAAAGCTGCTGAGATGGAAGCTGTAAAAAGAAAATGACCTGGAAAGGAAGCTTGGTGGTTGTTCGGCCGCTCCTTCAAATCAGTTAACTGCTTTTAGGAGAAAGCTCAGTGGCTGTAAAAAGCTCACGCAACACCGTACCAAACCACAAGGTCACTCTGCCCATGATTTCCAGCGGAGCGGCTTAAATTTGCTTCCGTCTTGATTACATCGCAGGTTAGACTCCGTCTTCTCTGTTAATTCCTTCCTGGACGACTGTACACAGCAGCGTTTCTCACTCTATCGCTGCAGAGCTTTGTGAAGGATACGTATATAGTAACAGAAATTCATCAGACTGTACAATATCTAAAACACTCATGGTAAAAATCTTGCTTTTGCGCCTCTGAATATAGCAGCGAGGCTTTTCTTCAGTGGTGAGCATTTCAAAACTGACAAGACACAAGACCACATTCATCAGACAACAAGCACTATTTATTTTGATTTTCATCTTCATTTTCTTTCATAGACAGGAAAGCAATTCAGCCACAAGACATTCTGTGTTTTGAGTAATGGACGTGACTCACTTTTTCCTCAACTGGAGGAACCTGCCCTCCACCCTCTCTGTTCCTCTCTCTCCACCTACACGCATAACCTGCCTGCCGAACGCACCAGATCCTATGGTTGTAGTCAAGTCATTCTGGCCGATGTTGGAAATCACTAACTGGAATGGGAGTGGATGAGACAGCTTGACAGCAAGCATAATAAATTTTAGCGCCTTATCATAAAGATGCAGAATGCACAATGCATCTCTTATTGATGGTACATGGTACACTTCTTTGTAACAGTATATTTGAATGCCTTAAAGATCCTATGAACATAGTGCGCACCGTGCATCAGATCCATCCCCAGCTCTACACACACACACATAGTGTATTTCGCCCTGCGGTTATTCTCAGAATTTATTACATTCTCCACCTAAAAGCTAATACGAAGCACATATTAGATTTTTCTGCTCTTTCATCTAAACCTGGGCGGATGTCTCTGTCCCGTGCCAGGAGTCGCGGAGGGGTTCCTCCCCTGCATGCAGCCGTGCCCCGAGGAGCAGCTCCCAGAGGGGCCCCGCCCAGCCGGGCCCCATCCTCCAGAGGGAGGGGGGTGCAGAGAGCCAGAGGCGCACCCCCGGCCGCAGGTTACAGACCGGCTCCTCCCATAGTCCAGGACACATACGGCGAATATGTGAGTATATTAAAACTGAAGTCAGCACTGAGATCATATGTCCGTCCAGTATATGTTTGTGCTCGTCTGTGATTTAAACTATTTGTCTGCTCAAAGAAAATGAATGGACAATTTGAATAACTGGTAAAAATATGAGTCCAAGCTGTTTCTTAAACTAGAGAATTTGTGAAGTGTTTTCTCTACTGTTATACGACATTGGTGTTGCTAGACTCGTAGACCAGTGATGAGTGAAGTATTGGACATGCTGATGTTTGAGATGAACAATGACAGAGAAGGTTAGACAGTGCAAATAGGGGTGTGGAGGTGTCAGACTTTATTACAGTAGACCAAAATTTGAGTGTTTTAGTGCTCCCTTAATATTAAAAATGCAGCAGGATTCCATTCCAATGAAGATCAACGGGCTTTTGTGGTATAAACCATGAATTCCTACAGTTTTGATTTCTATATTATATTTAAATTTCACTTAGGTTAAACCTTTCATTCTTGTAATATCTGGTAATGCTGACATTTTGTGTGTGCGTGTGTGTGTTCGGCTTTTGAGCTGTCTGTTTTGTGAATCGAGCAACTGGTAGAGGAGGACTCAGTTGCATGACGCAAAGCACAGATGGTGGTTAAAAAGTCTAGACGAAACAGGCAAATCCACAAACCTCAAGGAGCAGATATAGTACACATGAAACTGGCTTGTGTGTTTCTGTCACGGAGAATAAAGACGAACTGCCAAAGTAGGAAGGGAACACAGAGGCTAAACACAAATGGAACAATGAGACACAGGTGAGATACATCAGGGCGGGGCTAATAATCAGGTGCAGCAACCACAAGGAATAACAGAAAGTTTAGGGTTAGATGGAGTTAACCATGACTGGATGCAACAGAGCTGGATGTGACATGTTTCAGATATACAATGGAGGTGGATGAAATTTTGTTTTAAAAATGTCATTTAAAAAATTCAACAGCACATTCTTCTTTCCACTGGCAATGTCCTGGTTACTGTGGATCAGATCAGAAGTTTTCAAACTGTGAGGCGATTGTCCCCAGGGGGGGCTGAGAGAGCTAGAGGGAGAGGGGTGAGGCAAAGAATACTGAATACTATGTTCATGCATGCTGGTGTTCCAAAAAAAAACGAGAGGAGCTTTTTGTAGTTCTGGCCTTGTGGTCTGAATGCTCACCAACTTGGTCACAGCTGCAGATGCAGTTCAGTAGCCGAAGGAGGAAAAAGAGAGAGCTGAAACTGTCATTTTCTTGTCACAGTTTGTGTCAAATATATCTCTAGATTCAGTGAAGTTCACACTTTACGAGGATATCATTATTATCTGGATAATAAGCGTCCATAAGTCTGCATAAAATCTGAGAAAAGCATGCTCCTTGTGACTACAAACTTGCCCGACAATAATCACGTTAAGCTATTTTAAATAATCTAGTAATATCAGTCCATATTATTTTGCGGATTGCAAACATGGACATATTATAACTAGTTTGGCTTTTTAGGGTGCAGTTTATCCTCATATTTACACAAACTGAGGCTAAAAACAAGTTAACTTAACTACCTTAGTGCATCACCATCTTATGGCTACATGACTACTGCGCATACCCCTACGTGTGTCATTTTGGTGAACAGGCTCTTTAATATTGTTGTGACGTTCGCAAACGAACCGAATCAATTGAACGGCTCTTTAAAACGAACAATGGAAACTGAGTCGCAGCTGCAATCCGTTCTATTTCATCTATTCCAGACAATGGAGCAGCATATTTTGCGTCTTCAGCACTTTTGTTATCACAAAAACAGTAAAGCAGTGTAGCATTTGCCGAATTTCTCACGCAGTAAATATCTATCTAGAATCTGTATTTCACAATAATAAAAGCCCACCCTTAGAATATATTTTGAACATAAATTTGAATTATTCTGATCCAAACCTTATCTTATCAATCCTCCCAAAGATTATTTCCCGGATAAAATATGTTAACCCCATTTTGAAAATAAATAAACAAATAAACTAACGAGCCAGTTGTTTGAACGGCTCTTCAAAGGGAACGCATCCACAAGATGCAGCTCCCTCTTAAGAGCCGTAAATCCCATCTCTACACTTTAAAAAGTAGCTTCGTCTGTACGAGCTGAATTCAAACGTCTAACATATTATGGTTTTTCTTTCTGCTACATGTGGCAAATTTGAGAGTGTGAATTTGTTATTGCAGCCATTTTTTTTTGTGATCTTGTAGCTTACCAGCACAGTTTTATGGGAGCCTGGCTGTAATATCAACAGCTGCCAGAGATGAATATATTAGGCTTAAAGTCAGAGCCCTTTGTACATATGCCAAGAGAGTCTCCTGCCGCACTGTCAAGGCAAGTTCCCCCTGAGACTCCAGCATCAACATTGCATATTTAGCAGTTAGAAGGAGAGAGGAGGTGGCCCGCGTTTGAAAATTGCCCCAGCAGCCCATACCTAACCACATGTGACAGGTTTATTCAGAGGTTGCAATTCAAATGCGTGGAGGTCGCAGAGAATGACTCCTGGACCAGCTGTTTCCCATCATTGTCACAGTTGTAAACTGCATCCCCTCGACACCTGCACCTGTGTGTCTGGCTGGAGAAAAAAACAAGACCGCCAACATCTGCCACATGATAAATCTAACCACACCGCTGCAAATTAGAGACTGAATGAGCTGCTTTGTATTATCTAAATACATCACCATCCCAGGACAAGTGTTCTCCGTCGGGTGCTGACAAATAGGCCCGTGTATTCATCAGTGAAATGACAAAGAGATGTTTCTTGGTCACATTCGTGGGCTTCATTTGTCAGTGCTCAGCGCGGTTCACACGCATGTTCCCGTTGTTCTCTTTGTGCCGCACAGCATCGCCACGGGCTAAAACACGCGTTCGGCTGGAGGCGTCTCCTTCTCCTCCTCTCCCGTTCAGACGAAAAGCAGCAGACCTCAGTTGCCTCTCGGCGATGTTGTCATGACGGCACACGGACGTACAGTGTCTTTGGATGGTTTTAGGTTCCATAATCCACTTTTGTTTAAGCTTGTTTGCATCGGTATCAAATTACTCTGAATCCAATTGTTACCAAATAAAATCACTAAAATGTAATTATCCCGTGATCCACTCTTGGCTGCCCCATCAGTCTTCAATGGTTAGTATGATTGCTGCCAAATCTCATTTCATGTAATTCATTAGGCGCTTTGAGATCTCTGTCTTACCTGCTGCTTATCCCATTGGAGAAGAATTAAACATGATGTAATTCTCATTTCGAATTTTGAATTTCGAATGGGGTCCAAGGATTTCTAATCAAAGTAGCAGAGCCTCACTTTCAGGTTAAATCTAGAGCTATACGAAAGTGTTTCTGTTTGCAAAGAGGCTTGTTACCTTTAGGTGAGAATACAAACAAGTGTGCAATGCACGTGGGTTGGTATTGTTTATGTTAAATCCTCCAGATACAGCAATCCGCTCTGAGCATTGCGGGTCCTTTCTGACTGTTGCGCCGTAAAAATAAATCGCCGTCATCCCCCTCTGGTGCCTCTCTGCATGTCCAGTCGTGCTGACAGCCGAGCATTGTTAATTGACTAATTCACTGTCCTTGTGGCACTCTTATAATCTAAATTAGATGTATTGGTTAGAAGGAAAAATCCAGATACAGTAATAAAGAAGCTGCATCCGACAGACAAGACCCGTCATGAAGATAAGATTCAATCCCATTCGCACTCTGTGATTTCTAATCATTGCAACAAAAATTATTTTCATACAAATCACTTTTAATATTATTTTTATACACACAGCTGTAATTTGTTTCCTATTTTTCGGGCCATGACTTTCTCAATATCTGTCTGATGTACTGCCACGCAATTTGGCTTCAGTTTTCTGCCAGCAGGACATTTCTTTTTTTCACTTATCTAGTAAAATATCTTTCCCTCGCCAACTGAATTAGCCACATTGGTTTAGATGTTCAAGGTCCACAGAGGATGTATCCTCAGAACCAACTAGCATGTGAATTTTGACCAGGACTTTGGTTTATGAGCAAAAAACAACTAATGACTATGACCTTCTCTTCAAGAGCACTTTGAAATATTGATAGCGATAATAAGGAATTGCATGCTAAAACTGGAAGCTAGAGAAAGTTTAAACCTGCTAAGCTTCAAAATGCTTCCTGTTAGCATGTTAATGTTAGCATAAAGCATGCTGATGCTAGCATATGCATTTGCGCATAAAAACACCAGTTTAGACTCTATATCCACAACACTTTTACTTCACTTTCAACAATTTACTTCAGAAATGGCTGATTATCCCTTTTTTTTTGTTTTTGTTTTACTGCCTCACAACAAAACCATCCTTACAAACCATTGCACAAATTCATTTTCCCCCTCCACTTTCTGGCCAAAAAACATGCAGGTTATTAAACTGGTAACTCTAAATCATGCGCATGAAAAGCATGAGTCTGAGACCTGTAACAGACTACGTAGTTTGACCCATACGACCCTGCACAGGATAAGCAAGTGTAGTCGAGCTGCGGCAGAGGTTCCAGTGATCAATGCATTTCACAGTGCAGATGTGCTTCTCTGCTGGGATAATTTATTAATGACATGAATTCCCCTGATAATACTTGGCAGATCTCAGTAAAATGCATTTCAAACTGAACTAAGATCAAAAGCTAAGGTGTTAAAATAGCAAAAGGGAAGACATTTGTCAAGCGTAGCGCAGGCCAGTGATATTTCAACTTGATGCATGGGGCCAACTTTTTGGCATCCTCAATCTGATAGCGAGAGTAGTATTTCCACCCCTGCAGCAGAAAAGCTCCAGCAAATTCCAGCCTGTTCAGCTTTCTGAAATATGCTGGCAGGAAGAGCCGAATAAATGACACGTAGCTACTTTGAGAAATTTTAGACCAAGACGGATGACTGAGGGTTGCAGCCGCTAGATTTTTTTTTTATTTGTTTTCTGTAGAGCTGTATCACGGGGCGTATCTTTTTATCGTTAAGAAGTTAAGAGCAGCGTGTGGCACAGCTGTATGGAGGCGAGACATTTTTCATTGAACAGATGGTGCCGTAATTTAGTCGTCTGGAAACAACGTCGTCTGGCTTTGCTTCTTTTCTTTCTTCATAATCGTTCTTGGGCATTTGTGACACCTTTCGGGTTCTAGCACAGGCAGTGCAGCTTGATGCAGTGTTCGCCGAAGTTCATAATGTGAAGACAGTCTGTTGTTGAACTCATTTAGATTTAGTAGGCTGCAGGCCGTGGGGGACGAGCCCAGCTCCTGAAAAGCCTGCTCTGGGTGTCAGTGGCAACCTATCTGTTACAGTGGTATTGTAGAGCACAGAGGAGCGCCTGTGATACTGCTGTTGTAACATGCAGTGCCAGACCCTCTGTTAGTCTTCAGTGGCCTCAGAGGCTAGTCCTTATCTTTTAACAACACGCCTCTCAGCCATCCACTGGCATACAAATGAAAGACTCACTTAGGGGCTGCCTTCCCTCCCCCCTCTGCCTCTACACCACCACCCTTCAACCTCTCACTGTCACACTAATCCTGTTTAGTGCTGGAAACACGGAACTGTTGCGGTGTTATCATGCTGCTGCGCTCTCTAAGATATTTTGAGTAAATGGTGAACCAATACAAACACATCAGATATTCTAATAGCTTCACTCACATCATCATTGCGGCCTGCCCTCCAACTGCTTTCCACACAACAGACACTGGAGAAACGAATCATTTTAAATGTGCCAATGTGATTTATAAACCAGGCATGTTTCTCCTCTCAGCTTGCTGGTAACTCAATTATAGAGTAGCTGCTCTAATAAATGGCAATAACATGCCATTGTTAAAGTTTAATGTGGCCCTGAATACCAGCAACCGTTGTCCAATGTGAGTGGACAGCTCCTAGATAGAGTCACCAGCAGGATGAGAGGAGGACTTAACCGTAATAGGACAAGGCTTGTGCTGAAAACTAATTAAGTTGTCTACCTGTCCTGCACTCAGATCCGACACCTTTTGTCAGACCAAGTACAAATACTAACATTTGGTTACATTTGCAGAGACCAAGACTAATGCCATGTCAGTGTGTCACATCTAAGGATGTCTTCATTCCTTTGGATCACATCTTTCCTCAAATTCCTCAAATGGAGTGTGTGTTTTCACTGGAAAACTGAGCAATGGCGATACGTGGATATTCAAATATTCCCAGAACCTTCTGCTTGATAAGAGACGGTAGCATCATGATGCTTTTCCAGTGCATCAGGGCCTCTTTTTATAGTCTGGTTGAGCTGTACCTAAATGTCCTCCAGTAGCTAATATAGGAGCTCACGTAGAATGTTTAAAAAAAGGTCCAGCTATTTTACATCCACCTGTGACTACAACGGTAACATTAATGCGCAATTTATACCTCCGCGCCAATGTGATGCCGTATTTATGGCGTCAGCCCAGACCCTACGCAGACCCCAACACCGTAGCCTGACATGCACCTCCCTAGAAATGTAACTTCTGCAACGCAGACTGCAAGAGCATGATTGGTCCGCTTGGTAGTACCAGCTTTCCACTTTAGTATTTCCGGCTGCTTCTTCATCTCCTCAGTTTTCAAATTGATTGTTTTGGATCAATAAAGATGAAAGGTTGAAGAAAGGTTAACTGAGGAGGTTCAGAGATCCAAACATTCGCGTGACTCGTGTTCGATGAAGTTTTGGCAGAAGTTTCAGTTGCCACTGTTGAAAGTGAAGCAGAAAGTGAAGCAGGAAATGGAAATAAAAGTTAACCTGACTGACAAACAAGACACACCGCCGACTAGCGTTTTTACAGAGCGAGCCAGGCTAACAAGTGCACAAGTGTAAATGGCTCGCTCTGCCGTAGGCTATGTGCGTAGGTTTCACCATCTAAGACCTTAGTTAAGAGCCAGTATACCTGCCTACCACCATCCACCATGTTCTTCTGTTTTTTGTGGCTTCATTGGCTGTTGTAAAACCAGCTTGGGCACAGCTAGCACTGTCTAGATATTGCAGTCCCAGATTTTATGAATTAAAGAGGTATCCGGTGCATCCGGTGTATCCGCTTGCTTCAGAACTGATTTATCATATTTTTACTATATTTTGCTCATAGGTCCTACACTGGCTCAAGATTTTGGCATATGAAATTTCAGAGCACAAGGAAAACTAATTGGAATCAAGATTTCTGTGAAATGTGTGTCTGATATCTCCTACATCCTCCTTCACTCATAAATACAGCCATCAACAGCATTGGATATGTAAATACTACAAGCGGCACCACCTCTACTCATAAACCATGCAGTGCCAATCAGGGTTCTTTTGTCTGTTGTAAAAATACACCCTCCCTTTATTTATATTCCCGTTTCTGTCACTCACCGCCATGAAAGGTGAATTAGAATCATTAAAATGGGAGTTGCATATTTTAGTAGAGTTCTTCATGACTGTTGTTGTAACTAGGTATTAAAACGTGTAAAACAGCTCAAACTGCTTGTTTAAACAGCAGTGGAGTAACACTGGAGAAGTTCTCTGACAGAATTGTGACAATGGGTGAGGGGGTAACAAAGCTGTGATATTTTAAATGGAGTAGTCATTATAATCTTTTGGAACACTATAGGACGGTGGCTTGTAATGGGGACATCATTTCAGCCTCCCTATATGGGCCTTGTGAATATCCAGCTGTAAGCTAGTGCATTAGCATGTCTTAGACAGCTCGTGGACATGACTGAGCAGGTAAATCGAATGCAAGTCAAAGCAGGAGGATGGTGTGTAGCGTCTCAATCCCTGGCTCCTCTTCACAAGTCAAAGCGTCCTTGAGTAAGACACTAAACCATTACACTGCCGGTAATGCTTCTCCATGGTAGCTTTGCACCGCTGGAATGTGAGTGTGTGTGTAAATGGAAAGGTAGAGATCCTATACAAATACATTCCTTTTGACCAATTTAAACACCCTCTCCCTTAATATTACCCTTCCCACTGACGTGTAGCTACTATACATGAAAATAAAGAGGGACAATGGTTAGAATAACGTCAGTATATGAAATCACAACAGACCGCATCACCTTAACTAATAAGAAATGGCAAAATGTAAAGATAAAGTTGCTAAGTACTAATGTACTGTGCTAGATTTTGTAGTACATATGTCAAATAGAGTTTGAAATAAGAAGTTAAAGGGAGTCTTTCACAATATGTTTTCTGAATAAAGATGAAAACGAGAATAATGGACCGCAGACTGAGAACAAACAACTAAACTTTAACTTGTAGAAACACCCCCTGCTGCCTTCATAACTCAGAGCCACTCAGATCACCTTTAATTATTGTTTCTCATACTGGAGCAAATGGAATTCAAGATAGCCAATTTAAAAGCAAATAGAAGAAGACATTTCCTTGGTTATAAGACCCCTGCTTGGTCTCAGCAGCGAACCAAAAAAAAAAAAAAAAACATATGTGACAGATCTAAAATAACATGCATTAAACTGTGATAAAGGTTCACGATATCAGCGCCCAAGGCTGTGAGACTGGCTACAGCCTACACAGCTCATTATTTTTAATTAGCTCCACCTCCACCTTCATGCTACTGCCGCTCCGTGTCATTAACCGTTGAATACTCAGCCTTAAACACAATCGGACATCTAATATGGTGTTTATCACATCAACATATGTATCCTTGCAGTCAAGAAGCACAGGCCCCAGACTTTGTTTATTTCTTTGTTAAGTTCACATTCCATTAATAGTCCTAGAAACTAGAAACATGTCGGGGTGCTAATTGACTGTCTCGCATGCCGGCTATGCGTTGAATATACTGGAATTGCCTGTTAGAGGTGTATAATGAGGGAAACTTTTTCTCTTTAGTGACCTCATTTATTGTCATGACCTTATTTGTGGTCGTGTGTTAAAATGGCATGCCTACAAATGGCCTTATTTTGTGTGTAATACATCTGTGGTCAGTATGGAATAACCAAATAGGACAGCTAGCTCAAATAAAATGTCTTACTTGACAACTGTATTTACAGCCATGTCTTTATGATTTAACTTTTTGTCCTCCGGAGATGCCCGTCATTCACTATTCACAACACCGCTTGTTTAATCCGCCCTGCAACAGCTACAGTGTAATATAATGTAATATCAACGTTTGAATAGATTGAAATAGAACGCTCCGTAGAGTAACGAGACAAAAACAGATGTGTTTTTGACAGAAAAAGAGACATTATTTTAATTTCAAATGGGATGACAATTCTATCAGCTCAAAAGCTTCAAACACCCGAGTGGTGGCTTTGAGCAAGTAGTGTATAATGGATTGTTTTCTTTACTACTTGGAAATAGTGAAGTATTAATGATTCATAGATAAAATACAGCTGCTACAGACCTGATCATTTTATATTTTGGATGAAAGCGTAATTGGAGTCGGAGAAATGTGTCTACCAACTTAATATAGTCAAATGTATTCATTGCTTCTTAACCTTGACCTGTGTAGTGTGATAACACGCTGAAAGGAACGTCTATAGTGTGATGTAATTAGACTCTTCATCCAGACCAAGATGTTTTGACAGCAGATAAAAACTAGTGGCCTTTTCTTTTAACTGTAAATGTAATCTATCCGTAAAGGGAAACTCAAAAAAACAGCTTGAGCGCCTGACATTACTGTCACTCAAAGCAGAGCAGTGATGCTTCAGTTAGCTGTTAAAGCTAAGACATGTGTAAAACCTCAGCTGTGTGGGAACACTTTATATTTACCAATGACAAGACAAAGGCAGCGTATCTGCTAATGAATAACAAGCATGAAATGTCTGAATGCTGTAAGCGTTTCACTATTTTATTGTTGTTTGTTTTATTGTTGTTTTACACTATAAAAAACAAGACTGGATTAGCCAGCAGAGGTTGCCAGTTGAGTTAATAGCCATTAAAAAATGGACAAATGTTGCTCATCCACTATTTAAACTATTTACACCAGCACTGTATAGTAGATCTGAAGAAAACTAATGTCTGAGGGCCTGTTCAGGCCTTGGATTAAGATCTGTTCTGGGCAATTCAGTCATGTAAAAGGCAGGTGTGAACACCCCCAGCACGCACTGAGATCGCATTTGAGAGATCAGATCTCTGACCACATTTGGAGGTAGTCTAGGTCACATGTGTCTGCATTCCTTTTGTACTGTGAACACAATGCGTCCTGAGACGCATTAAAGACTGCCTATACTCAACGGGGGTGCTCCTGCAGCAGTGGAGTTTTGTCTCATTCAAACCAAAGACTGCTATTATAAATGACCTTTTAGAGGTTAACAAACTAAAACCTTCTTTTAGAGGTTAACAAATTAAAAAATAAATAAATCTAAGTAAGAATTTTCTAAAGTATTTAAGATGAGTATATAAGTGAGATTCTGTTAATTATTTGATGCAGTCATGTTGATGTATGAGGAGCCGTGTGTTTATTTCCTCAGCCATTCCATAAACCGTTCTCTTTATTTACCTTTATTACCAGTGCGAATAGAAACTTCCATACAGAACATGAAACTGAGATCTGATCTGGAGACACATTTGGATACACATGTTAATGCTAGGTCTGAACACACGTATCTAAAGCTGGTCACTTGCGATCGGATTGCCCAGACTGGATCCTTATGCAGGGTCTGAACATGCCTACAGTCTGCTGGCCTAGGTCCTATTTGCCAACCGTAGGCCCCCACCACAATAGCAACTATTTGGTGCAATGATTTGATAACTGGGGGGTTGGTGTTTGTAGTTTCTGTGTTACCCAAGCTCGAGGTCAGTTTGTCCAGTTATTCCAGTGAAGCTGAATTCTCGATAACAAAGTCTGGGGCCTGTGCTCAATAACTGCACCAACTGCTCTGCCTACATGGCATGTGACCCCTTCCATGGATAACACAAACACCAGGTCTTATACTGAAAAGTGCTTTGAGCATCAATAAGTAACCAACACCAAGAATGGTTTTTGATGACACCTGTGTAATAAACTATAAAAAAAATAAAAGTGACAAAAATGGCAAACTTAAAATCACTTTTAAGTTTAAAACAACAAAGATGAAGCGTACTTTGTGAACGCTGACAGAAGTCTAAATCGGAAAACTGCTAGCAGAGGTTGTTGTGTTGCCTGCATGTACACATTGGCTTGTGGGTGATATTCCAGGACTGCAGACAGCACTACAAATGTTCCCAAGGCTTATCTCCCAACATCCATCTGTGTATAGATTTTGAGTATGTGTATATTGTTGCCTTCTTCTGCTTGTTCCCTCCAGAAATCATGTTCAAAATCCTGTTTCGCCTGTTTGTCCCTTATAATTATTAACATTGTTTTGGTGCCATTTTCTGTACAAATCAAAGTTGGAAAGTGCTTTGAATTACTTTCCATCTGACAAAATTGCGCTGTCTTTTGAGAACTGCTGCCTCTGTTATATTTAAGGGGAGTTTGTGGGGTCCAGTATTGTTAAAAGTATAGTTGTTGACTAAAGTTACTCCCTTGCATTAGCGTTGGGAATTGTCGACTTTGCAAAAGCTCTCGTAGCTGCAGAATTACAAATGTCAGGTGGGATGTGAATTCCCTTTAAGGTACATCTACACAAACAGACGATAAGTGACTAAGATCTCCACAAATGCCAACACAAACAACACAATCACAAACGAGCCTTGAAAATCCACCCAATGGGATGACCAAGGAGAGGTTTAAGCATGTTCCTATGATGCAGATGATTAAATTGCAGCTGCTAGAGTTTAGGAAATCACTTGTGTAAGCAACTGTAGCACTAACTCACTTATTTTACCCAGAAACAAGGATGTCTTAGTGCATCCGGGTCTCCGTTGAGACTCATATGTAGTTCCTTCCCTCATGCTTCTTCCTTTCTGGAGGATTAAAGATAAAAGAGTCAATTCAAATACTGTCATTTGCCAAATGCATGTTTCTAATCAGGAATTAAGGCCTTAATAATAACACGAGTGTGATGAGTATTTTCTTCTAGTGCTAAATCTTACAGACATTCGTTTCAAACATGCAAATAAGGGGCAGATGGAATTAGCCTCTGAGTGTGTGGGGGATGAGAGATGTGTCGCAAGGGGTCGACGCCTTTTGTGGAACATAAGTCCCATTTATCCCAAATTAGGACGGGTGCGGCACTGGTTCACTTTGATGTTCCTCTTGGCGGGGGGCTGGGTGGGG
>JASGAT010398136.1:16050-37724 GCA_030220025.1 Chelon auratus
GCAGATTTGCTGGAGCACAAACAGATGTTCAAGGCTCATCCTTTGAGGTGATGATGAAACGTAGCACCAGCGAGAGTCTTTACATCCCGCCGTCAGTCACTTGACACAGAGACAAGGACAGGGCTGCAGTTGTAACTGGAATGGCGCTCGTATACTAGCAGCTGATGAAGCACGTTGACTGAGGCGTATGCTAAGCTGAGGCTCTGGAAAAACCTCCATATAGGAACTGAATCTTAATAATAATTAAAACCGAATATCCACTGTAGAAGTTGTTATCAAAAAGGTATTGAGATCACAGCACACTGCAGCAATTATGAAACAGCATATTTTCTTAAATGTATTTACATTTAAACACTCTGCTTTTCAAAGTTCATAGTGTTGTACTAGTTGTCATCTCAACATCTTTTCAATGTCAACGTGTGCTGGCTGTTTTTGTCTCCTTTCCGCCTAACTGGGTCAATTTCTTTTTCTGTTACTACAGGAATATGACGACGGCTACGGAACAGCTTATGATGACCAGGGATATGAATCATATGACAACAACTACAGTAATCAAGGACAAAAGTAAGTTCTGCTTTTTCATTTTCACTTTTACCTTTGTTGTAATGGTTGACCTGCAACATGACCTGTCCATTCACTCTGACCTCCTCTCATAGTGGACTTCTCTATATGGCTGTTTTTGATTTTGACGTTTGTGATTAATGATAATGATGGAATATAAGCCTGTATGTGATGTGAAAGGTGACAAAGTAGCAGTTGCAGAGTCACATTATTCTGTCAGGAGCTGGAAGAGACCAAAAACTGAGCTGGAAGGAGAGTAAATTTTTCCTTGAATCCAAGCTTGACAGCTTGTCCTGTGTTTATGATATATGTTGTTATAGAATCGGGATTTACACACCAGTGTCAAGTTTCAACACCGTTGGGAATAGGCTAAAAGAACAGGAATACTTTTCTGTAAAAGTTCAACGTCCACAGTTCAACGGCACTGCAACCTGCACCCTTCAAAACTGCTATGCAGCATTAGGTTGCATTAGGAGTGAATTAGTTTTAGCTGAGTGTATCTAACATTCTGGCAACTGAGTGCGCTTGCAGTTGGGGGGGATAAATAACCCCGAAATTAAAACTGGGTTATCACGTTATCGTGCTCTTTCCTAGTGGAGTGAAAACATGAAAATGACAGTGTTGTAAACAGCTTGAGCGAGTGCAATGAATTAAAAAGCCCTTGAATATGCAGTGAGTTGTATTTGAAAGTATAAAAAAAAAACAAGTTTATTTGCAGAATGTGAGCGCAGTGACGCGCTGTGGGCATCCTTGGGTAAATATAATGGAGTATGAGATACCATTGAGATTCCGAAGTCTAGTGGGTTGAGCACAACTGGGTTAAGGCTTACGAGCTATTAGAAGTCATTTATGCATTTTTTTTGCCCTGTTTGAAAGTCAAAAGAACACTCGCTTTTAATAAAGTATTTTCTGAAGGGTGAGGTGTTTTGACAGACCTTTGAATAGTCCTGTAAGATTAAATCAGAACAGCAGAATCTAACATTGAATGTCCCAGTTCCATACAAAAATAAAAATACAATCAGGCATGTATAGAAGATTTGAAGCTAATCTTCGATTCTGAAAGTCTCAAAATAAACCCCTCTCCACATGTAATCACGATTTCCTTCATGAAATTAATTGCACCTCACCAAGATAAACATGCTATCTTTGTTCTGATCACCCATAAAAATCCTGGGCTAAAAGTGTATTTTCCTCAACATGTTCCCCGTGTCGCTGTAGAATAAACAGTTTTAGTGGTACGCTGCTCCATTTAACTGAGGGTCCCGTGCAGCTAAATGCAGAATATTGATTTTCTTTTATCCAGGCAGCTATCAGACTCTCCAAGCCACACAAGGTCAAAGGCTTTCGCTTTGGTCTCCCACTGTATTTTATCAGCACACAATGTACTACATTTATGTATGCCTGCCTGTGCCACTTCAAAGAAAGAATGATTGTTGCCACATTTAGGGTGTCAAAAATGGGATTGAATTGGCAGCAGCTGGATAAAAAATGAAAACACACACAGAGGAAAAAAAAAACAACACATTATTCTGTCCCCTGGCTTTTGTGAGCAGGGTGGTCGATGTTTTCTTTTGTAGAGGTGTCAGGATGTGTGTCACCCAGGCTTCATCCATCTTTTGTGCTATCACGTTTTTTTTTTTTCCTTTCCTTGGTCCACCTCACACACCCACCCACACTCTTCTCCCTCTCTAACACGCCGTGGTTCGTACGTTGAAGTGTTGGCAGTTGGGTGCGCAGAGGTCTGCTGGAGGGAGCGCGGGTCCGCCTCGGGAATCCGCAGCTATTTGTTTTAAAAGCAGCCTCGTGAATAGTGGCCCTGGTGCTCCGGCGCCCGGTCCGCCGACTGCGCAGGAGAAAAATGGAGTATAGAGGCTGGAGGCTGGGTGAACTCAAAGAGATTTTCATGCCTGTTATCTGGTGGGAGACCAAGCAACTAATAAGGCCCGGACATAGAAAGCCTGCGCCTCCAGAGACAGCTGATTCACTTACTCAGTCTCTTATTGGTGTGTTCAGTGTCCTGGTTTCGGTTGGAAGGCCACTGTGACTGCAGGCGGACATTGTCCATGTATGCAACGTAAGCTTTGTGCAGTATTTATGACTAGCCTTGGATTTATCAAACTTTGATTGTTTGTCTGTCAATATAGGATATGTTGTGTGGCACGTGCTCTTTGTCTGTCCTTTGTTTATTCCTGCAGACTGTACATTTACATTAACAGTACATACAGTACTTAATTATAAATATAAGATGTGCTTTCATAATCTAAAAAGATAAGATTTTTAATCTTAAATAATGGCAAAAACATAAATTCGCTTCAGCATTTCTATTCCAGACTAGTCCATGCTACATAATACAACACAGGTCTGCAGTAATTATTTATTATTGCTGCTGCAATATTGTAACACATAGCTTCCTCTTCGCAGTCACAATCCTATTTAGCTTTGTGATGGACAAAGGTGTATTATTTTCACCTCAAGCCTGAGGAAAGTCATAGCAGGTCCCAGCTGCGGCCTTGAGGAGAGAGAGAGAGTGTGTGTGTGTGGGTGTGCTTGTGTGTGTGTGTGGACAAGAAGTCCTCCTAACAATGTTTCTCGCAGCCTAAGGAGCTCCCAGTCACCAATCTGAGCTCTGACTGCGTGGCAGGATTTCAGTTGCTGGAGGATAACAAGCAGAACAATTTACAGTCTCTCTGTCATGGTATTACCCCGATGGCTTATGCTAGAAACAGACCTGCCATTTGTGAACACAAAAAGAAAAGAAAGAGGAAGGCCTCTGCTCTTAAATCCATTGTGATGCAGCATCAGCTACTTCCTAATTAACTTGAAATATATTTCTGTATTGAATGTGATGAATGCAGCCGCACAGAGTGATCACTTTTAGGTTTGAGTCAATGAACTGAATGTTGTTTCAACAGAGCAGATATGCATGGTTTGTGGCTCACACCCCCCAACATCCTTGCAAAATAGAATTGTGCCCTATTATTCCTTTTTAAAATCAAAATTATTTTCACTGTTGGTGTCCACTCTGCATTAGCAGTGAAATGGAAATTTCAAATGCCAAACAATCATCTCAATTTTAGATTGATTTTCCGTTCCTCTCCTTTAATAAGCAGTGATTTTGACAAAATAACCTATCTGACGTCACCCTGTCCACTGACCGTGTTTCATTATTTTTGAACGTAGTGGATTAAATGTTTAATTGAACATCTTTAATTGAAACCCTGCTGCTCGTAGTAATACACACGGATCAAAGTGCCTTCCAGATGTCTCTTTTATAATGGTTCTGTGGGGTGCTCTCGTATCCAGCTCTCTTAATGCATCCATCTATTCATAGCACGTTACCATCCAACCACGACCAGTCAGATCAGTATAAAACAATGAGCGGCTTGTAATCTTGCTGTCTCAGTTCCAGAAAGTCTCAAGGTGACGTCATGGCATTGCTTGTTTTGTCTAATAAACAGACAAAAAAATAAAATAATGTTTGAGCATTTTTACTTGAAAAACGACTAACATAATCGTTTGATTATTACAGATGAGAGTTATTTTTCTGTAACCACCAAATTGCTCCAGCTCTTCGAATATGTCTTACAGTCTGAAAGTACATCTTCCGCACACGTACTGCCTACAGTATCCTTTCCGAAACGCTACCCATCTGTAAAAATGAACATCATATCTGTGTTCAGACACTTTACAACTCTGACACTGCCCAACAGTGATAAAATCTTAACGTTCTGTGCTCTGTTTAACATGTACAAAATGTTCTATCACACATTACTGTCCACAGAGGCAAAAAACCCTGGAACCACTGACAAATGAAACAAGACAACCTGTGTAACCGTACTGTACGCACACTGTGTCATACAGAACAGCCAAACTGAGTCATTTAGACATAATTAAATTTGAAAGGCAAATAAGGCACAACCGTAAGACATGTGACTTGAGCTAAAAAGCTGTTTTTAGACGCCCCAAAGACATTTCAGAACATTTACATCTTTCAGAAGGGAGCTGGCGCCTTGGGGGGGACCGCATAGAGCGCTACCTCAGCATGACAGCCGTGGCACTCGGTCCACAAGCTCACAGATCACAGCCTCCTCTTACCATGTTTATACAGCTATCATCTTCCGTGTGGAGAGGCAGCAGAGGGCTTTATCTCTGGAGAGTTATTGAAAGCTGAAGTGCTCAGCTACCAATCATGTTCTAAGGACAAGTAGGCTGGAGGTTGCTACTTGTGTTGAGAACGTCTTTAATTTTATTAGCAGACAGGAGGTGATGTCTCTGCAGGGAAATGAGAGGCACGACAGCTGTGGCACAGCCCTGGTTGGACACTTGGAGAGGTCGCGGTGAGGTGATCTCTTGCAGCTCGGGTGCGATCAAAGCATTATTTCATATTTGACACCTCAGAGACGTCCTCTTGCTGACACCTCGCACCTTTCCTTGCACCTTGCTTTGGTACGCTACACTGTAGGCTGGATCCCGGAGGCATGCGGGCACAAGGATGGCTGTGTGACAGGGACGGTTTTTAAAGGGCAGATGTATCCCCGAGGAACCACGGCAAAGCTTAGTACAAGGGACGGAACAGAGGAGAACAGAGTAGAGTAGCTGGATTTTTAACTGGGTGTGTAAGTGTTTGAAAGAGCCCAGAAACTAGCTTCATCACAAGCACACACACTGACGTCAAGCCTTACTGCTGTTCTGCTAAGAGCGTAGACACTGCTTTGTCAAATATCACCAGAAGTGTCAAACCATGGGAGTTGTGCCCCTCGTGTTTATTTAACGCTGCACTCTGCTTTATCCATACAATAAATTATTTATTTATTTTTTCCTGCTCTCACTGGGGCGTGGTTTATTTATGACCTATCGCGCAGGCAGCCACCAGGGGGAGCTATTACATGCTTTGGCTCCACTTTTAGAAGGAGCTGTCATGTAATGTCTTTGGTCCAAAGCGTTGCTTTTATTAATTTGTACAAAACAGCTCAGACTGGTAAGAATGCCATTAGTTCTGCAGGTATTTGGTCATAAAGAAGGAAATTTAAACCTAATAATGGAATAAGGTTTTGCCAAACCAAACTTTAAAACTCACAGTGGCTGTGGATGCTAATCCGTCTAATATATTGAGATATTTCACTCTGGACCAAGGTTACGGACAAACCAACATTGCCATTCCTAGATCAATGCTGATGCTGAAAATTGTAGCCAGAGAAATATTTTTCAATGACATGGATTCCCAGTTCAAAGGCAATGACACATCATTTACCTTTACTGGGCTATAACTAAGCGTCGATGCCAATTGTGGCCCACAGTTTTTGGAGTGTATTTGCATCTGACAATAGTTTGACCACAGTGAAAGTGAGGCTTTTCTATTCCATACACCAGTTACACCAGAGAATCAGGTTAGCGATTTGTATTCTTGTACATGCCTAGTACATTCACGCATATCAGCAGTTACTTGAACTCTACTATAGACTTTGGGCGTCTGACCATATGGCTTTTGACTGCCGGTTTGAGGTCTGCTTGTTGTGTCAGAGCCCTCAGGCAGACATTTAGTAAAACAGAAGTACTGTTTAGTACGGAAGTGTTTTATTTTTTTCTTTGTACAGATTGGCTGTGTTAGCCGTCTGCACTCTGAAACCCCTGTGGTGGCTCCGCAGACACTGGGTACCTAGATGTTGTTTTCAAGGTAGACATCCCGTCAAGATTAGTGACAACTGCTGTACTGGAAATTAGGCCATCTGAAGGGAAGGAGGTCAAGATTAACGGCGTTGTCTGTCTCAAGACAAGGCTTCACATGTTGATAATTCAAATAATTCAAATAAGACGTGAAGTATTTCAGGGATTCTCTGGTAATCAAAACGTGTTGGATTTCATAGGATATAGGAACTTATCTAGACTTGAAGAGGCAGTGTTTTCCTTGAAGGAGGATTTCATGTAGTTTTCAAAAAAGAGAAAAGGTAAATGGTCCGCTGAAAACCAGAAAGAAGACTCATTTGGAAAGTCAAATCTTTGCCGTAGGCCATTTTATCCGTCTTTGTGACTCTTCAGCAGGGGGTCAGCAGTGGAGATAGCTTTGCAATCAGCCGCCACACTGAGCAATCACCAGTGTATCCATAACGAAGGTTTCCATTTGAAATTATGTGAGCTTCATTTCTTGCAAAATGGAGAAGAAGAAGAAAAAAAGGCAGTCGCTGCTTTTTCTTTTCCATCTATTTTCATTGTAATGTTGTCTGTGGAAATCACTGAGCATCTGTAATCAGGACATTCAGTGTGGGGCATTTTTCATCAGCATTTTACTTTTCCACCTTGTGCCAAGTATGAATGAAAAACATGATTACACAAGGAGCTTCAAGGAAGGGGTATTTTTTTATTTTTTTTTCCTTAAAGATTCCCAGTCATGATCAGTTAAAGTGTGCGAGGTGCAGGATAATAGACTAACAGGAGGAAAGCAGCCTCTCTGCACATCAGACCGCTGCCATATTATCCCTACAGTCCCTCGTAATGTCCTACTAGATTTCTTCAAATTTATCACAGAAGACTGGAAGAGTAATGGCGATGTAAGAAAACAAAGTCCACTAGGGACGTGTACTACATCATTCAGATTTAACACCGCCATCTGTTTCAGGGTGCCCCGGAATGGCAACATCAGTGCTTAAGATGAAGCATTTACGGAGATGACAGATGCGTTAGAGAGGCAGGGTCTTTACCTGTGGAAAAGCAGGCCCGGACTCACACGCCTGATGAAAGAGGCACACTCATCTGATAGGTGTTGCGTTCGCCGCTCACGGCCCACGCTGCCTCTTCAGACAGATGTTTTCCTTTTTTTTTCTCCCCTGCTGCCTAGGCCAGTGAAGTTCGGGGAGACACAAAGCAGCGGACGCCGCGTGCTAATGAATGTCAAATCAGAAGCTGACCTATTTAGAGAGTCAAAGCACTTTCACACCTATGACAGGGTGATATCTCGAGTGAGATCCGCCCCGGGCTCCTCGTCTCGAGCTTGTGTGTTCACGCAGCCGGCGGTGCACGTCTGACTTGTATCAATGATGATAAATGTGGACGGTATGGATGGGAGGATTTCAGGCAAGCTGAATTTTGATGTGACTGTTAAACACATTTTCCGTAAAGGATTTTTTGTATTTTTGCTGTTAGCAACACTTTTGAGAACCACCAAAACCAGTGTAGTACTTCCTGTTTGATGCTAAACCTGTAGCTTGTTTGCTTGCCCTTTTATTGCATTCATCGTTTCATAAATGTGTTCTATATGGGTATTTTAAAATGCTCCACCTACATCTACTGCAGCACAGCACATGATATTACTGTTACGGTCTTGCCAAACACTATTGTGCTTAACGGTGGAAAACTGTACGGTGTGCTAAATGTGCTGCAGAGCATCAGGCACTGGCAAACGTTTGACTTCCCAAAGCACAATTCAACCAGAATGTTTGACCTTCAGGATGCATCTCAAGACTCCGGCCTCTGTAATTGAGAGGAGAAAGTAACTACGGAGGGAAGTTGTGTTGCGATATTGACAAAATGTCACCTCAGAAATTAGAGGCGCCTAACAGCTTCTGTTGCACTCTTCTCCTTTGGTAGAAAGAGGAGGTCCGCACTGGCAGCTCTCAGCACAGCAGACTATTATTGGCCCTCTCCGCCATTAGCAACACAGAAACCTTAAGAGTTCAAATGGGAAGAGGTTGTTATTTATTTATTTATTTAACAGGGATCCTTGCCCCCCGTTTTTGTGAGATACATAGTGAAAATCAAACTTTGGAAATACTGTAATGTTAGCAGTGCTGGCTAGGACCCTAGTTTGTGGTATTTGGATGTTTTTTATTGCTGAATATGACATGACTCATGCAGGAAAGCCCCAAATTACCTAGTATTTCACATAGCTCACAATATGTTTGCAAGCACCTGTGAATTGTGGCAAATTGATTTTCTGTCAGTCATAAAACTGATGTTTATTTCCAAGCCAGCCTCTCTGGAATACACCCCTGCGTTTTAGCATGGTGTGAAATCTAATTATTTAGTGTCCTGTCAGGTCTTGTCTCGGGGTACACAACATGACGAGCCAAAACACGCACCCGGTTGTCACGTGTGTCTCTGTCTCCCCCTCTTCTCCCTCTCAGCGGTGTCAGGGATATTCCCGCGACTTGACATCCGTGGCAGATGCACGGCAGCACCTTGAGGGCTGACTGGAAAGCTCAGCAGCTGGCCTCGCCTCTTTGGAGGGAGACTCCATTAGCCGAGGGGAACAGCCTTGTTTGCTTCTGCAGGGCTCGGCATTGTTTGTGGTTGAATTATGAAGTGTGTAAAATTTATGCTAAGCCTGACTTAAGGCGCAAGCCTCTTTAGGGGGCTGTCTCATGTCTCATTGAGCCACTGTGGTGCTCTTAAAACGATTCTCCTCTATGTCCTCAATTGGCGCATGTTGTTCAACCTTCCCGAAGACAATAAAAGAGTCAGTCAGACTGTCGTGTCGAGAGTCTGCCTGAGCTAGGATCAGAACAAAGTTGCGGTTAAGCATATTTGACCACACGGAAGAAAGTTTGAGTGCTTAAGTTTATGCTGCTCCAGATTTGATATTTGTTTGGAGACGTCTGTCTTCGCCCGATAAAATGGACACACATCTATGTTTTATGTGACTGCATAAAACAATCATCCAAGACACAATGTCCCCAACGCCCCGGACAATCCACGGGACACTCTTACAGAAAATGCAGCTTTGTCACAGTGCGATAGCCACATATTAAATTCCATTCACTTCCATCAAATTAGCATTAGCAGAAATCGAAGAAATTTCAACTTAATGCATCAACTTAATGCTGACATTTTCACTTAAGAATGTGCAGTTACCTACAGCAACAAGGAAAGAAAAGAAAAAAA
Source organism: Chelon auratus (assembly GCA_030220025.1). NCBI lineage: Eukaryota > Metazoa > Chordata > Actinopteri > Mugiliformes > Mugilidae > Chelon > Chelon auratus. The sequence continues at coordinate 25,486 of JASGAT010398136.1, forward strand.
TGGTTTTGTTTCTGTAATTTAAGTAAATTGACAAAAAGAATGTTTTAATTTATTAGTTGCCAAATCTAGTTTGCATTAATAACAACTTATTGTGATTTCCATTTATAGCACAGGATGGAAATATGCAGTCAAAACTGTATTAGATTGCATATTACCACTTACTTTGACACAAATGATCCTGATCCTGTGAGCTAGAAACGCTACCAAGTTAGCTGGATGGATTGTTCTACAGAATGAATGTAAACTGTTTAATGCAGTACGTGCTACATGGTCACAAAAGCATTCAGTTAGAAGAGGCGCTTTGTCAGTGTGCTGGAAAATGTAAGAGGTAACTGGAATGTATAAAGAGAAAAGTTTAATTAAATGAAGAATTAATCATTATTTTCACAATGGCCCAGCTTCTTTACGTGGAGTAGATACTGCTCAGTGAAAGCAGACTTAATAGCGGGCTGAATTTGTAGAAATTGATTTCCGGGAGTGCTGCAAACTGTGGCGTAATTTGATAAAGGAGTGGACCGCCTCAGCCTCCTGGACGTCCGTTTGCCTTTTTAAGATCACACCGCAGGAAAAAAAAAAAGAAGAAAAAAGTAAAAAAGAAAGAAAATGCTACTCCATTACAGTAACAGGAGTAAAATATAATGCGTTACTTCCAGCCTGGTGTGTCATTGCTGTCACCTCTTTGCCCTCAGCAGTCAGGCGGCGTTGATGTGGTGTGTTGGGGTTTTGGATGGTGCTTTGGGCTCTCTAATCTGGAGAGCAGAGAGGTGCTGACTGACAGGCAGGCGGAGAGGACCCAGCTGTGATGGCTGGTGTCGGCTCAGTGGCAGCCTTATGATGAATTGCCTCTCCTGAATGATAGCGCTGTTACTGAATGATACTGACGCAGGATTGTTCTGTCAGCATCTCACCGGCGAGCGCGGGTAAAGAAATAAATAAATAAGCCCCGAAATGAACCGCTACGCAACCCGCCTCCCCATCTTTTTATTTTTCATTAAAGTTGCCACCTCTCATAGATCTCCATATGCAGCGATATGGAACTGGAAGTTTGCGCAGAGATACGGTGGAGAAAATTGCCTTGTAGAACCACAAATGCAGCTGAACTTTTGAGTGATTGAAAGCCGCCCCCTGTTTGTTTTTTCACCTTTATTTCCAACCCTGCACATATATATGGGGAGAAAAGCACTCCTTTTATTATCACTGCGTGGATTAGATGTGATTGCATTGTGACGAATATGACTCTGATGTCCAACGATAAAAGTGAAGCTAAATTGCGCTCCATTTATTTGCTAATAATTGCAAACTGAATAGCTTATTTGTATCTTATTCCATGTTTATCTCTGGATTCTGATATTCACACTGCTGTTCTGTGTGTTTCCAGCTCAGACGACTACTATGAATACGGACACAGCGGGGAGTCATATGATTCGTACGGTGAGTTGCGGCCCTCTCTTCCTCCAGTATTTATTGTGTCAATAGGCGGAACAATTTCAATTTCCATTTCCTGACTCTGTTCTGCTCCGCTGGCGTCATCTCAGTTGCCATAGCACCTGTCTAATTGTGTGCTGTCTTCAGCCCCACTCAACCTCCACATGTTCAATGTGATTTATAACGTTCGTTTTGATAATTAGGAGTGAATAATGACACTCAAAATGAGGAATGATCAATCCCCAACCCCTAAAGAAAGTTGTAAATGTTTCCACACAAAATGTTTTGTCTGGACTATAGATTTTTTAATTTTTTTTATTATTACTGTTATTAGTGGGAGCAAACGCTTTAATACTAAGCCATCCGCTTCAGCGGTGATTTCAATTTTGAAGAGAAAATAGCATGTCAGAAGCAGAAATGATGACAAGCTCATACCGGCCAGGGCTGCAGAAGCACTTCAGTAAAGCAGGAGCAACGCATGAAAGAAAAAAATAATAATAAAAAATCTGCCTGGTCCCTACCAACAGCGTCCTATAGGTCACATTTTTACACTTCAAGCCTATTTTCCTGTGCTTAATGCGTATAAATGTGGTGTTTAGATGTTGGACTATGAGCGCCATAGTGACCGACCTGAGCTGCTGCTTCCTGTTACATTATGTAGCTTTGCTTATTAGCTTGTCAGTCCTTTAATGGGTGCAGACCTGACTGGTGTATATTCACAGTGATCACATGAGAGTTTAGATGTGTTTTTTTTTTTTTTAACATTTTAGACAAAATCAGACTTATCATTAAAATATGTGAGGGTGAGAGATCAAGCAGCTTCTTAGCAGACTAAAAAAGGAATCCTGCAAAGATTTCTCTTAATGTGTTCTAACTGTAAGCATCATTAAGTTCTCCGTGGTTACCGGGCAGTCGGTCAGATTTAGTTTGAACCCGGCGCTAACTCCCTAAGATTCCTACTTAACAATTAAAGTTGAATTCTTTATTTCCTGACTTTTTTCCTGACCTGTCCGTAGCGTCTGTGCCACACCCCCGCAGTGACCTCTGGCTGTCAGCTAAACAGAGCACCGCCCTGCTTTGGTTACACTTTAAGAGACCGGCCTCCGTCTTCGTCGCCTGCTTATCATGTCCGACGAGAGCCGAGCGCGGCTCCAGTTGCCTCGAAGTTCAGACAAAACTAGCCCCGGCTTGAGATAGTGTTCGACAATCCTGTGTCAGCGTCTGACAAGATACAGTATGAAGTGGGCCAAGGTCATCTCTGCTACAGAGCGCCTTCGCATGATAGCAGAGCTAATACGCAGCGCCGTAGTGAGCGGCTGAAGGTTGATCCATCTTTTATAATGTATGTGTGGCCTTTGCTTGAACTTGAAACTATGCGAGTGCGGGATAAATATTCATTTAGAGTCAGGTTCTGGTGAGAACGGTTTAATTCTTTTAAATTCGCAGGTGCCAAGATGAGGTTCCCTGGTACTGAGATGGGTTGTGCATTTGTTTGTGTTACTGAAAGGTCTTTTAGGAAGTTTAAATGGTTGTAAACAAATACCATAATCAGCTACTTTTTAATTACGGTGAGGCATAATTAGTTTGTTTCAGAGTCTCAAAGTCAAAACACTGGTTGTGTCTCCATGATGACACAACCTCAACTTTACAAATAAAAGTTTTTAAGGCTTGGTCGAGGTGGTCTTTTTCAAGAGAATGAATACAAACAATGGGATTTGATGTAGCACATCTGGAGAAGAACATGCTGTCTCCCTGTCATTATGGTAAATGGTCTTTTATTTCTATGGCACTTTTCTGGTATTTAAAGAGCTTTTACAGTCACACCAGTACCACGCACTGGGAGCAACTTAGGGTTCAGTGTCTTCCCCAATGACACTTCTGCATGTGGCATGGACCGACAATGGAACTGCTAACGAGTTACTTACCATACATTATTAGAATTATTACATTCAGTGTTGGTGCAAGATAAAATATGGCCGATGCAAGATGACAAGAAAAAAAAATCCCGAGCTAATTTTTCTCTTTTATACAGTTGAGTGTACTTTAGCTTTTACCACCCTGCGACGACGCTACTCTGACTAGTTTATTCACTTCAGAACCCAATCTGCATTTCACATTCCAAAACTTGGCTGCACATTTGCCTTAGAGATTATGCGAGACCGGTGTAAAAATAGCCATCATATCTCTTGCACCATAAACCTGACTGACGACCTGTATCCTTTCTTTCCGTGCTTTGGGAGACTCGAATGTGTTTTTGAAAGTGAGTCAAAGCCATTTAAAAACTTCTCCAACTTTTTGTGACCGCACAAGTGGAAGAACTGAGCACATTGTGCTCATTAGTGTTCCCTACCTGCACATAGGATTTTTAAAAAATAAATAAATAAATGCCGCAGTGTGGGTCACACGGAGAAGAGAGTAGCAGTTCAAAGGAAACAGATAAACAGCGTTGATGTGCATCCTTGTTCTCAAAACACAAGGTTACCTTGGTGTGTTTCTTCAAAGTGACTGTCAGTGAAAGGGTGACAGGTTTAATTAAGGGGTATTGGCTATGTGCTGCCAACAGAGAGCTTGTACACAGGAAAAAAAGCAGTCCTTTGTGAGGCTGGGCTCGAGGGAAGTCTCAGCTCTGGCTGAAGATCAGACAAAGGGTGCCATCGATACTGGCACTTTCACACTGACAGTACCAGGGGGTGAACAGTGCTGATTTGGGCTAATGGTAATTGTGACCTTTTTGCTGGGAGCCACTAAACGGGTCCTTTTCAAGTAGCTATTTGATCCTCTCATTCAATTATCTGAGATGAATCCTTCCAGGTGAAAGTCAAGCTCCTTGGTGCGAGTCGCAGTTTGTATTCCCGGCTCGGCAGCGGCGCTTTTGTTTTTACGAGGGCCGTCGATAGCAGACACTCAAAGCTCTCCCGTTGCTCTGCCGCAATATTTCCATCGACGGGAGCGTATTCACAGCATTTGCATGGAGCTTGAAAGACTAACACGGGTTGTTATGATTGAATGATTTGAGCAAAACTCCTCTTTAATCACTCCCCATCTGTTTCTTCTCTCTTCTCCTGCATCAGGTCAGGAAGAGTGGGCAAACAATCGCGGCAAGGCTCCGACAGCACGAACAACCAAGGGAGTGTACAGAGATCAGCCATACTCCAGATATTGAACTGTTTATACAACCTGCACCTGAGTCCTCATGGCTGTTTCAACCCAAGTAATGGATTTTTTATGGACGCTCCCACCTTTTTAGAATTGAAAACTAAACCACAAAATAATTCAAATGAAACAGCGATAGCGAGAGTCAGAACTGGTTTTCAGTAACGGATCCCCCCCGATTATTTAAAAAAGAAAACAACATCCATCCATTGGGGAAAATGTGTAACACAATTTAGGTGATCTATCCTTTCCTCTGGGAGAAATCGGCTGGACATTAAGATTAAGAAAAACTCCATAGTACATTAAGTTACTCTCTCAGCTATGTGATCATGAAGAATGACACTGTATCAAGCTATTTGACTTGGTAATGGTTAGCTTGATACAGTGGTTCTGCACAGCTGCCAGTGCAACTTAATTTCTCCCCCTCTATTCTTTAAGCCTCTAACTGCGTGGTTGATCACTTTAAAATGTAGTAGCTTAGCTCTAGGAAAGTGCGGTACTGTAGATATTTTTTTCTGAGGGGTAATCGGTGAAATTGTGTCCCTTGTAAATGAGACATTTACAAACTGAAAAAGAGCAAAGTCATACTGTATACATATTGTATTGCTGTTTCCTCTTCTTTTTGTAAAAAATAATAGTTGGTTAGTGTTAAAGGGCTTATAAAAGCATGGTGTGCAACTGTGGATATTGTCAGCTGTTTTATTCTGAAAAGCCTGTGTAGTTGTGTTCATTGATTATGCCCCCAAACATCCACTTAAACACGTCTATAAATAGCGGCACATACCTCATGTACACCCCCAAACGAGCAGAGCTGCAGAACAGCCCGGGAGCTTTTGGATGTTTGTGATTTTTTTATTCTTTGTTTTGTTTTTGTTTTTGTAGATGCTCTAAATAAGATTGATGTCACTTTCTGATTTAAAAAAAAAACAAAAAAAAAAAACGAGATACTTTTCTGACTTTGTAGGCATAATCACGAGGTTTAAGATACTAAATCACATGCTGGTGAACTGGGCGTCATTTCCATCTAGAGATCTGTTCGACTATATTGATTCTGAGCTTATGTAAGCCCTTTAATATTTTCTTCTTTGTTGATGCTGAATAAACATTTTGAAAGAAAAAAAAAAACACTTGTGTTGAAGAGAATAATTACGAAACCCGTGTAAAAATCCTGATAATTTAAACTAACAAACCCAAATGAGATTGCTGTGTGTGTCTGGAATATTTAGCGAGCGCGTGGAAGGAGTTAAACCGCCATGATTACCATCTGAATAAAGACCAAATAAATCGGCGTGTAAAATCCAAAGTGCGGAGCAAGACGGCGTCGGCGAACGCTGATGCCGTGACCTTGCAGACGACCTCTGCAATCTGATGGATTTCCTTATTTGTGTGCGCGTGTAGGAGATCTGCCCGAGAGAGATTTAGAGGATACGGCGGTGGCGGCGTGGCTGCTCCTGAAACTGTCCGCTCTGTTTGCTCGCATAATTCGTTGTGAGGCGAACGTCGGGCCGCGCCGAGCGTCGTCGGTAAACACTCATTAAGTTTCTGTGTGTTTACACAGACGGGAAAGCGACGCGCGAGAAAGCCAGGGCCAGGTTCAGATCAGCGCAGGGCGTCGGGTGGAGTTGAGGGCGGGAGTTGGGGGNNNTCTCTCTCTCTCTCTCTCTCTCTCTCTCTCTCTCTCTGTCTTTCTCTTCTTGTTTTGCTCTCTCTGCTCTCCTCCGCTCATGTGACCCTCTCCCAGTCGTTTAAAGAGCCTGCCTTTGCTCCGTCCATTAAAGAGACCCTAAAATGACCCCCAGCTGACCTCCGCAGAGAGAGGATGGCAGTAGCTGTTTAAAAAGACCTCCATCCCACAAGGTAAACAAGCTGACCCAATTTAACCTCTCCCCTAACGTAGTAGCTCATAAACCCTCTCTAAACTTCAATGTAATATGTATTTCCTGTCTCTGTTAAGTCCGTAATCTAGCCACAAAGCTGGGAATAATTAGACATCTGTAAAAATAACTAAGTAAAAAAGTTTGATAAATAGCAGTAATATTTCAACAAACTGTGTAGTGAAATAACTTGATCCTAAGACTTTGATAAAATATATCCTCCTGTTGTCATAACTGAACCATAAAATATAATGCGTCTTGACTTTTGATTTTATGATGTGTGTGTTTCTGCTGTCAGCTCGAATGGTCATAGTGTTGTTTATATTCCCTTCTAGGTCAAAGTCCCGGCTACACAGTGCCCTCCATCCAGTTATCTCTGTGGTGCTGAAGGTATGTTGTTGGCTGCAACGTGTGTCAAGTAGCTACGATGATGGTTTGCTTAAAAACACTGAGATATATGGATGTTGTTGGGCCACGTAAGGGCCAGCAGTAGTGGTAACACTCTTAGAAGACTGAAAAGCTGACTGCAATTGACCAGTATATATAAAATTTTTTTTTATTTTTTTTCATGTGGCATCCTAGTGAATCTATCTGATTAAATCAGGTTGAATTTGGTGACTTTTGTGGATTCTTGACAAGGTCTGGAGTATTGTCCAGAAGAAACGCTTTTGGTTTTACTGGTTGTTTTAGTAGATCTATCACAAGCTGTTCAACTTTTGATCAATTTGTTCGACGCATGAACAACTCTACGGGGTCAAACAAGTGTCCAAAATGTTGCGCAGTTGGAGGTTTGATCTGAACACCCCTTGGTGTTCTTGGTTTTATTCCATTCAAATTGTTTAGATACTTTATGTACAGTTGTTTTGATTCAGTTGATTTTGGAAAGTCAAAGTAAGGTCTCTGGATTGCAGGATGATTTTGTCTGCGTTAACAGCAGATTAGACTGAGCCACAGTCAAAGATGTTCTGGTCTTCAAGGATGGATTCTTCAAAAGCTTCCAAGACAAACTGGGCAGTAGCTTAACCCCTTAACGCCTAGTGTCGCAAATTCGCGACGCACTATTTCTGCTCAGACTGCAGCCGAAATAACGCATGTACTACTCCAATGTCGGTTTGTGCACATTCAAAAAATTCCTAGGAACCTTTTGCAAGCAGTAGTTTCTCGTAGGACCGGTGGTAAGCAAAAACACAAATAATTAATTTCTTTATATGATTGAAAAATCACTTAAGGCTAAGGGTTAAACTAGTACTGATCTAAACAGTGCAGTATGAACAGTGTCGGATAGCGTCTATGATTATTTTGTAACTGTAAACAGGATCATATAGTATGTTGGAGTCAAATTGGAGTCCAAAATGCTGTACAATAAATCTGGAGATTCTTACAGGTTTTTTAAAGGGTTCCATGACAACAGGTATAAAGGGGAACTACTGTTTTTTACAACCTGGACCTTATTTCTGGCATAAAATACGATCGTTTACTCACCCATATAACTTTTGTGTCATTTGCACTCGTTCAGGAGATATTTAGATCTGCGTATATCCATATAACAGGGTGACTGGGGCACCGAAACGCAGCCTCTAAATAACGCATTACCTGCCGTGAAACTCGTTCATTTCACACCTATTTTTTTTATCGTACACTAATGCTATTCTCCGTTGAGTCCAGAGTTACCTGTTATCATCATCCGGGGTCTGTAGGTCAATCTACATGTCTACATGTAGCAACATAGGTCTAATTATCTCCTGAACAAGTTCAAATAACACAAAAGCTGTATGGGTGAGTAAACGATCGTATTTTATGATAGAAACAAGGTCCAGGTTGTAAAAAACAGTAGTTCCCCTTTAATATTTCAGGTTAAGGGTAAGATACAGTCTGACAACAGACATGCTTCCAGATGAATCTGTCACCCCCTCAGACAAATTCTCAAATGATGGCCTGGATGTTGAATTTCAAACCCTTAACCACTGCAATACCCTGCAGATGACGCAGCGTTATCATGGCACATCAAATATTAATGTGACTCGGTGTTCTCTCGATGGATCTCTGGACCTCTCCTGTTGCACCTGTCTGTAATCCACCTCAAGGGGATTGCAGTCCCATTGGACTCGCTGCCCCTCTTTGTACCGGTGCAATTGGCGTGCAAGAACCCCTTGTCACAAGAACCACAACTCTGCTGCTGCCCTTTGAAAATGAAATCCAAGGCTTGTGTTAAGTGTAAAACAAAAAACCTGACTGATTGCATTAGTTCAAAACTCTTGAAATAATCCCAAAAGAAATCATCTGTCTTTGCCGAGATGTTTCCTTTTTGGTTAAAACTCGCTCTTCTCTCTCTTCTTCTCTCCCTCAACAGACTTGATGAACCAACAAACGAGCTTTCCTCCAAACATTCAAGCCCACGCAACGTCAGACCGGACCCTGGTGAAAAAGGCCGTCTTTAAATTTTCCGTCTCGACCGAGGCGTGTCCTTCGGGGGACGAGGAGGCGAGGAACCTGTTGAGATGCAGAAAAAGGGGGAGGGGGCAGAAGACAATACATGTATCACACATCATCATTCAAAGGAGAGAGGAGGGAAAAGCCCGTCAGGCAAATGGAGTTCCTCACCCTCCGGGACGATCTGTCGGGGAATATTTTCTTCAGTGCTTCGGCAGCTCTGTATACATGTTACACACACACACAGGAGTGCTCTGAACTGACTGTGAACCTGACCTGCGTCCTTCTTGATTCATCTTGTTGTTAAAGGGGAAGTGTCTTCCTCTTACATTAGACATTAACAGTCACCTAGTAGGAAGGCTGAGTAAATAAATAATGAAGTGTGCTAAGGGACCGACATCACAATTCTAGCAAAGACACTTCGTTGCTCTGCTTATTAATCTATATCCAATCCGTTCCGATGAATAAATAATTCACTAAGTGCCTTGCTGTTGCATTATCATGACAGTTTTAGATGCTGAGATTCATTGTTGAGTTAAAATATGGGTCAGTTCTCAATATAATGTCGCTAGATTTTCCTCCTTGATGCAGTTTTTTTTTTTTTTTTNATGCATTACCACACCGCTGGAAAACACCACACAGCCCTGCAGGAGTACTGTCTATTCCAGATGTATTGCTTAATCAGAATCGACTTCAGTGGATATTACATTTCCAAAATAGCCTTTCTATCGGATAGAGAGCTTCGTTCTGACGTGTGCATAAGTTCACGTAGGCTGATCTGTGCTCGGCACAGCCGTATGTCCTCGGCGGCAGACAATAGTTTTCCATTAGAGGAAGTGATTCTCTCCAGAGCCTCGGGCCAAGCCTCAGACAATAACACGGCGACCCAAAGCTCGCGTCTCTCGGGCTCTTGGAGTCAACTCTCATCACCTCCGGGGGCCGATTCCCGCTCTGAAGTGGCTTAAAACGGCAGGCTTATCTGCGGTAAGCTTGTCCGAGTTAATAAAGTAAGAGCAGCTTATTTGATTAAGAATGCATACAAAGGAGGGTGTAGTGATCTGTCACGGGGAGACGAGTCAATTTCAACGATGGAATGCAGATCAATGGGTCCTGAATGTTGGCTGCAGGAGCGTCTGCGGCAAAAGTAGAAATGGCTTAAAGGTTGTTTTGTTCAATCACATCCTTCCTGTGGGTGATGTGATCCTACTAGGACTCAGAATGTTTTGGTTTTTGTCAAAGATTTAGTTATTTCAAATAATAAAAAAAAAAAAATGTTTGTATTTGTCTCCAAAGGTGTTCATCTTGGATTTTGGTTGCTTTGGTGAAACTGGTTACTAGTGGTAACAGTTCATGTTCATTACCAGCATTCACAGAATTCTGGGGGCGACAAAACAAACTATTATTGTTTCATTAAGAAGAAACGATTGGCCTTCTACATCAATCAGTGAGCTATTATAATCTGATCAAGGTATGAATTTATGAACAGCACGGCGCTGTGAAAAGAGTTGTTTGGAGTGCAGCTCTTCATGTAACAGCTCACTGTGGCTGCTCCTTCTTGTTCCATTGCTCCCTGAAATGTTTCAAACTGAAAAGTGATCGTCTTGTGTTCCTGGACGCATTTGTGATGAAATGCAGCAGTGCTAAGCTCGCTGACGGGGCATTGCATTTCCTGTTTCAACTTGTTATTTGCCAGTTAAATTTAGATCACCGTGAAGCAGCAGCAGAAGGAAATGTCTGTTTTTGCAGTTGTAGGAAATACTTTACTCAGCGATGCCGAAGACTCACTGATCAACGTCGCGTCTTTGAGGTTGCCACTTTAAGTAGGTGTGGCTTAACACGCGACGTCTTGAGTTCCTTTGCGCCAGTCAGCAACATCTGAATCCAAATGCGACTTGTGGAGTTGTTTTTCTCAATCCTTTCTGATAAAACCACACCACCACAGTAGCTAGCTGCAAGTAGCTGTAAGCCGCTTCTCATTGCGTAGCATGACAAGTGGAAACAAACGGTAACGGCGAAGCTAGAAACAATATCTAAAGCCCATTAACTGATATGTTACATCTTATTTCCCCAATCTACGGTGGTTATGGGTGGGATTATTTCTCAGTCAGAACCAGGAAAATTCTGGAGCGTCCACTGGTCGCCTGTGAGCTAGATGAAACTGAGTTTTTAGCCTCTCCTAGTGAAGCGATGCCTGGCGGATTCTACTGCCTGTTTGTCCTGTTTCTTAAGCTTCGACTACCTGACTGTGAGAGTGGTATAAATCTACTCAAGAAAGTCACTGCTTGGCACCAAAAAGACAAATTTTAGAATTTCACACATATCGTTGCTGTTTCATTCACTTTCACTTAAAAGCAAATGCAGCCAGAAACTGTGTGGAACACATCTAGCCACGAGCAACAGCTTAAGTTTTTATCCCTTCTAAATATACCTGACTAATGTCAATCACATCTGCTCCGGCTAAAGCCAATTAAAATAAAAAAAAATCAAAAAGCAGTTCTGCAGTTTGATTCCGTCAAGTCCACTAGTATTCCACGTAATCGTGTTCAGGATCCAAAGCAGCCGTCCCCGCCGTTTGTTCTGTAATTAACTGGAGGGCTCTTAATCTTACTGAGATTAAAACATCCCTGATCAATGTCGGAGTGTCCCTCTGTCTCCTCTGGAAGCCGGCGCTAATGCGGCCGCGGGTCAGCGTGTGTCGCCTGTTAAGTGGATGCTCGGATTGAGAGGGATCGATCATTACAGCCGGCCGGGGCGAACGGGAGGAATAACACAGAGAACGCTCGGCCAGGGGAGGTCTTTTCAAGCGTCATACCACGTTTATTTATTTGTTACTCGCCTGGGAAATATCTTTTTTGTTTGTTTGTTTTTGCATTTAACACTTGAGTCAAATCTTGGAACAAGAGGTCAGAAAAAGTCAAATGGATCGTGGGTCAACAAAGGTTAAGAAAAGAAGAATAAAAAGGTGAATACAAGGTGAGGACAGACGAACACTAACAACGAATGGAAATGTCATTTTAAATGTGTAAAGTCTTTGTATGGAAAGTTGATTTATGTGTATGCAAAGCCAGTCTACTCTGTGTACTTGTAATTGTGCGTATTGTACATTTCGTTTCTGTGTTTGAATGTGCCGTCACGCATTAAAAACACTCCTGAGAACATGCTCCTGCTGTAGGTACGCTCCCAGGTAATAAAGTTCTTTCTCTTGATAAAAAAGCATGATAAATATTCTTCCGCTTTGATATCGCACTTCAAAGTCCGCGTGTCAGGCCGAGAAGCAAATCATGAAGGCGCCTCCACTGTCCTGTCTATTGAGGACTGACGCTCTTTTAATGAAACTAAATATAGTTAGCTCGGGGT
>JASGAT010398137.1:0-17986 GCA_030220025.1 Chelon auratus
ACAGAGAGTCATGAGAGACTACAAGCTGGTAGAAAATGCAGGAAGCTAAGCTACAGCACATAGATATAAAACAGCCAAAAAAGATGCAAAAGAACTTCATTATACACAAAACAACTACAACGATCAACAAAAAGAAAAACAAAGATTCATTTAACAACTACAAAGAGTCACAAACCAGCTACAAACTGGCATAAATCAACTACAGTGATATGCAAAACTACAACATGTTCATGTAAAAGATCTTTTTTTTTTTTTTACAAAGATTCAAAAAACAATTACAAACAGTGATAAAATCACAACAAAGTGACAAAAACAAACAACTACAGACTGATGCAATACTACAACATGTCAATGTAAAACAGACAAAGATGCTAAAGAACTATATGAAACAAAAAACCACGACAAAGATTCAAAAATCAACTGCAAAGAGTCATAAACCGACTACAAACTGACAAAAAAAACTATTACAATCACATGCAAAATATAACAAGTTGATATAAAACAACCAAATCCGATGAAAAGGAACTACACTATACACAAAACAACCTCATAGATACAAAAAAAACCCAACTACAATGAGTCAAGAACAGTGACATGCAAAGCTACAACAACTAGTACGACAAGAAAAACGACCAAAAAAGGATGCACAAATGCAACAAAACACAAACGACTACTGGAAGTGATGCCTATCAGATGTCTAACAGTGTTTTGTCTTTTACGTGGTCAGACTCCATTATTTCTTCATCAGCGGTACTTTTCTCTTCTGCTGTTCCTTTCATTGTGTATTTTTGGTTCTGTTACTTTAATGTGTGCAGTGATTTTCATCAGTTCAATCTGTTTTATATAAAACGTCACTCAGCCTGCCAGACGAAGCTTTTTTCCCTGTAACTTTGGATGCCGCTCATGTTTAATAACCAAAGGAGGCTTTGATTCATCATTAGCTCTTCTCCCCTTTCAGACTCGGAGTGTGTTTTCGGTGGATTTTATGAGGAAATGGGCAAAAAGTTAACAAGTATTTTCAGGACACCCTGCATAAGCACTTACCAGAGGTGTGTCGAGTTCTCATGCATACCACAAGTGTGTTCTTGGTTATGTGGGTGTTCTTGTGTGCGAGCCCAGGTCCAGCAGTGGCTCGTGATGGCCAGCCGGAGTGGATTGCGTGAGATTTTACTTTTTTTTTTTTGTCTGCAGAGGTTTTCAAACAAAAACATTTGATAAACAGACTGTGGAAGTCTGCGAACCGGCCGTCTGTGGCTGATCCCCGTTCTTGCACAGCTTCTGTGTTTGAGTTGTGTGTCGCTCCGGTTGTTGATCAGGTTTGACGCTTGCAGAATGGTGGGCATCCAGAACCGCCAGTTAAATTACGTCTGCACCGAAACCACAGACCCCCATACCAGACGAGCTTCCCTGCCAGCCAGCCAGAAAGTCGGCCAACCACCAAAACACTGTCCTACCAAAGCCTTTCCCTCTTTCTCCTGTTTATTTCTCTTAACATCTTTGTCTTTGCCTTTTGCATTTTTTTTTCATAGATTAAGCTTCAAAAAATTTCAGCCTCACAAAAACATACAGCAGCATAAACAAGCAAAAACCACAGACACGCATAGTTATGACTAATCACAAAAACGCTTTGGTGAATGGCTTTAAAACAAGAATTCAGCTATCTAGCTTTGCGGTCACTAAACAATCACAGACAACAGCAAGAGCAAAGCTGTAAATCAGGCTTAAACTCGGCACATATGGTGGCAATGAACACACCTTTTTCTAAGTACTGGTGATTTAACGTCAGCTATGAGCTTCCAGACTGCTCCCAATCCTGCTGCCAATTAACGGCATTGTTTAATGTGATGTAATTTTCAAATTAGCAAATGTCAACTCTTGTTTGGGTAACTTCTCAGAATAAACCTGAATAAAGGGTGAACACTCTTCTTACTATTGAGATCTAAACTGACTCCGTATCGGCAGAGAGGGATGCATGCAACTATTTTATTTGATCAGACGCAAGGTGCTGCCGCCGTGCATAGAGAGAGCTTAATATTGTTTGAGAAATGTCTAGAGTGGCACTTAATGCTGCTTTAAATCAATGACCCAGAGTAAGTATGAGGTAATTGCCAGATATTAAAGTGTATGTCTTATCTGCCTCATTTGGTTTACTTGCCTTGCAACCTTGATAGCAGGTTAATGAGGGGGTGAAAGCCTTAGAGCATATATTTTTCCAAGGCTATGCAATACATTCTCCAGTTGTTTCATGCTTAATAAAAGCATGTTTGGCATTTAAAAGCAAGCAGCCCCATCCTGAAACCGCATGTTGCGTCCGACATCATCGTGAAATATCTCCTGACAGTCGTCTGTCCAAAAATGCAATTCATGGCAATTCATTCCGTTGTCACACATCATTTCTCCGATTAAAGCCAAGCCCTGCATGTGATACGCAAACATGCTGGCTGTCCTCTGGCGGTTTCTTGCTTGCACCTGACCATGGGTGTGAAAATATTTGGCAGAGGGCGATGTGGTCACTTCTTCCCGGAGTAAATTAAAGTCAACAGAAATGCCTGTCACAGTTACTAGGAGCCACCTAGACCAAATACTGCTGAAGCCAAGCGCTGACCGCATGCTGTACCTGACAGCAGGAGGCTACATAAGCAATTAGCAAGCATAAGCTAGATTTATCTGTTTGCATCTCGTCTTTTTCCTTGAGATTCCTTGAATGAATTCAGCAGTAAATTCCTGTGAATGTGTGGTGTTGGTGTTAAGTAATGTGCTCTAAAGAGGAAGAGTGAGATTTCAAACTTACACCACTATGGTTTCATAGCCCATTATCACTGTGGGTGTAAAAGGCTCTAAAGTGTAATATCTTCTCTTTCTGTTCTTTTCAGTTCTTTGCGTGTGATACCTGAAGCCTGGGATGCTGGTGACCATGCTGTTGGCTCCTGTCTGTGTGCTACTGATGCTCGGGGGGCGTGCTCTTGCTGGAGGCTACGCCCCTATACCCCACATGAAGTACATGCAGCCCATGATGAAAGGGCCTATTGGACCTCCGTTTCGAGAGGGCAAGGGACATTATGTTGGTGAGTAGTCGCTGTGGGTGTACAGTATGTGTTGCTTTTGCTCTTTGTACACTGTTCAACAACTCTGTAGGGTAATTGCTCTGCTCACACTTCACTGGAAGCATGGATAACAGTCACTTTAAAGTGATTCAATGAGGTTTAACACTGTGTCTCGCATACATGCATACCTACACCCAGCAGGCCCTCAGCTGGGGCCTAATGGAGGCCTGATTGCCCACTGTTTGCTGAACTCCACATGGCACGTTGCTCCTCTCGCCATCTGGATGCTGTTACCCCACTATTTATCGCATATTCCTCAGGAGAGAGTGTGAAGGAAATCAGAATAGATTAAATAAAAGCCCCAGGCAAGGGAACCAGGAAAAGGAGGTGGTGGGAATCATTCTGTGAAATGTGTATGCTGTCACCGCCTTCATTATCAAATCTGCTCTAGATCATATGAGATGTGCCTTGTATTATCAGAGACCCCTTTCTTCAAAGCAGAATGCACTGCTGTCATAAAATGATGTTTGGCACGAAATATTTGAGTTGGATTCAGACAAATGAAATCTCTCAGAAACATAAAAGACCAGCTGGAAGAGTGCAACCAATCTAAAGCCATGCTCTCCGTAAATGGGATTGCGATGAGTGTGGAAGACGTTCATGCATCAGATTTGAAAGAGCAAGGCTAATGCATGCGGCTCACATTGGATGCAATGGTTTTGCTGCCACTTACTGGTCACATTTATGCACTGCACTCTGAAATGACTGATCAGAACTGCTCACTGAAAGGAACTATCTGGAAACTGAACATTCACTACATGTCTTTGCTTCTTCAGTTCAAATGTATTAGAAAGCACAACTTAAATAGTTCAATCCTGGAGAGTATTTCAGCAAGTGAAAGAAAAAGCAATTGCACTTTGTCAAATGTGAAACACCCTGAATTTCTCCATTGTCGCTGATACGTCAAAGTAGCAACCTTACGATTTTCATGACAATGAATTCCTTTTTAATCACAATCTGTTACCAAATGGTGATTGAACCTTTGACCAAATGATTAAATTATACGACAATCCTTGCATTTACAGTATTCAAAACCGGGTGTCTGTGGAGATGTGGGGCAAAGGGTACTTTATCCTGATGATGGCACCTGGTGTAGATAAACTCCAAATTCTTCTTAAGATAATGTGGTTATCTATGTGTTTGTTCACCATTTTCTGACCGCTTATGTTCAACCAGTTGGATGATAATAGCAATAGAGGTGGTGGGTTGGCCTGAATAATAAGAGGAATGCACACAACCGCCAAAACAATAGAATTATCATTATCATAGCTGAACTAGTGTTAGTGAACTAGTGAAGTGCTGCATGTCTCATTAAGTGCCACTAGGGGGAGATAGTGGCCCATGGTTACTCTGGCGATGCAAAGAAAGGGAATGATTTTGAAGTTCTTCCCTCTAAGAAATTTCTGTGACAAACAGCAGCTAGCAGCTTACTATGATTACATGAGCCAGTCCCTTGTTTGAGAGGCCCCGTATCGCTTAAAGATTTCTTAGAGGTAATATCTACACAACAAAAGGTCCCAACCAGCTTGGATTGTCTTCGCAATGAAATTTCAGGGCAATGTGCCAGAACAGTGGTCGTCGAACAGTGGCTGATTTGAACACTACATGTTTCAAAATATGCAATGGATATTTGACATGTGTGCAGCAAAAGAATAAGATAAGCTGGCCTTTAGGAGTAATACACAGACCTGTGTTTCTGTTCTGTGGGCCTGGATGTATTACGCTCCACTATGCCAGGATAGAATAATGATAATTTATATAATTTGCCAAACAATTTAGTTTAGTTTCCATGTGTTACACAATCAAAGGAATCTCAAACCTGATATGACCTCCAAGTTAGTCAGTTAGGAAAACAGAAAAGTTAAACCTTGCTGAAATATGTCAATACATAACAACTGTTGAGTTCAGAAACATATACAGTGCTATATTTAGATCAGATTTGTGACCTGGCCAGAATGTACTCTGCCTTCTTTTCAGTCTGTGCTTGGGTAATATTTAACCACTCCACGAGCACATTAAGAGAAGTGATCAGTTTCCATGTTTTCATTTGAAATGGCAGTTTAAATATTTATTTTCCCAGATAAAGATGTAAGTTCTTGTGTTTTCAACATATTTCTTGTCATAGTTTTTGGCCTTTTGCAGTGGATGTGTATCTTAACAGACATGTATTTTCTAGTTCTTTTTTTTTTTGGAATGCCTTGCCAGCTTTTATATTTACTGTCTGCAATACTAATAAGTCTATCACCTTTCTTCCAGATATGCCACCCATGATGGAAGTGAAAGGGGAACCAGGCCCCCAGGGGAAACCCGGACCAAGAGGCCCTCCTGGGCCACCAGGACTTCCAGGAAAACCTGGACTGGGCAAGCCAGGTCTCAATGGCCAGCCAGGGCCTCAGGGGCCTCCCGGCTTTCCAGGCATTGGTAAACCAGGACTTCCAGGTCTCCCTGGAAAGCTTGGGCCAAAGGGGATGGCAGGACTGAATGGTGAGGTTGGCCCTCGTGGTGAGCCAGGTCCCCGTGGTCCTCCTGGGCAGCCTGGACTCCCTGGTCCTGCAGGTCTGTCTCTGAATGGGAAACCTGGACTTCCAGGTGTCAGAGGCCCCCCTGGGAGCCGTGGTGAACCAGGAATAAAAGGCATTTCTGGTCCCCCAGGTGAGCGTGGGCTTAAGGGCGAGAATGGAAATGGGAAGCCAGGGCCTACAGGTATAAGGGGTCCTCCTGGGCTGAAAGGCAGCACAGGACCGCCTGGTCTTCCAGGTATTGGCAAACCAGGACCAAAGGGTTTGCCTGGACTACCTGGTCTTAAAGGTGATCAAGGACTCCCAGGGAATCTAGGAGAACCAGGACAACCTGGAGCCCCAGGTTCACAGGGTCTGCCAGGGCCAGCTGGGTTAGGGAAGCCTGGGATAGATGGACTTCCTGGAGCACCGGGCCCACTAGGCCCAAAAGGTGAGCCAGGGCCCAAGGGATCTTCTGGAATGCCTGGGGTTCCTGGCTACGGAAAACCTGGTCTGAGTGGTCCAAAGGGAGAAAGGGGTTATGGTGGATCTCCAGGTCTTCCAGGGGACAAAGGAGAGCAAGGAATGGTGGGCCTCATTGGTGAGCCAGGCCTTGATGGACTGCCAGGAGCGCCAGGACTTCAAGGTCCAATGGGACTCCCAGGAAAACATGGAATGCCTGGACAGAAAGGAGAGCTGGGGCCACAAGGCCCTCCGGGACTGCCTGGCCTTAGAGGCGATCAAGGCCCCAGTGGACCTTATGGAAAACCTGGTATCCCTGGGGAAAAGGGCATCCCTGGACTTAATGGTCCCACTGGAAAACCTGGACCCAAAGGTGAGGCTGGGCATATTGGCCTACCTGGGAATCCAGGGTTGACAGGATCTCAAGGGCCAAAAGGGGAGCCTGGGTTTATGGGGACTCCAGGCCCCAGGGGGCAGTCAGGTATTCCTGGTCTTCAGGGGCCTATGGGTCCCATGGGCCCACAGGGTGTTCCTGGCCCAAAGGGTGAATCTGGACTTCCAGGGGCTCCAGGGATGGGTAAGTTTGGTGAAAAGGGAGCTATAGGTCCCCAAGGTCCTCCGGGGAAACCAGGCCCCGGTGGGCTTAATGGTAATCCTGGGCCTCCTGGCCCTCCAGGACCCCCTGGGCCTCCAGGAAATGGCCAAACAGTTGTTGCAGGGCCAACAGATTCAGGGTTGGAAGGGGGTGAAGTACCAAGGGACAGGAAGGGGCCTGCATACAGTCAAGTTCCACTCTCTGCCTCAGTAGCGCCAGCCTTCACAGCAATTCTCACCACACCATTCCCTCCATCTGGAATGCCAATCAAATTTGACAGGACCCTATACAACGGGCAAAATGCCTACAGCTCTTCTACTGGCATGTTCACTGCTCCTTTATCTGGTGTCTACTACTTTGCGTACCACATGCATGTAAAGGGAACTAGCCTGTGGGTGGCGTTGTACAAGAACAATGTACCAGCCACTTACACCTATGATGAGTACAAGAAAGGCTACATGGACCAGGCGTCTGGTAGTGCCGTCTTGGAGCTGAAGGAGGGTGACCAGGTGTTTGTCCAGATGCCCTCGGATCAGGCGAATGGCCTCTATTCTACCGAGTACATCCACTCCTCCTTCTCAGGATTCCTGCTCTGTCCTACATAACCCTGTCCTTTTCTTAAAAACATGTTCCTGTATTGGCACCTCAGAGCAACCCTAAACGTAAAATACCTGCAGCCATAATAGTAACACAAACCCATGAAATTCTCAATAGTATTGCCATCATCTTTATCTGTCTCGCCCGCAGCAACATCAGTGAATGAAAACGACAAACTTTGTGAATGACATATGGAAAGTTTTTAAAATACAGGGGAAGGAATATAATACTGTGTTCTTTATTTCAGTGTCCTTCAAATGTGTGTTTTGGGTTGTATTTTATGTTGGTGTTTTTTAGCTTATAGTATTTTAATTATTATTTTGTCATAATTTTATTGTTATTATTTGGTCCTGTCATCATTGTTGTTGTTGTTTCATGGATTCAGACTATTGAGTGCCTTACTTTGTAATGTGCTAGTAACAGACCTTCCCGTGTGACTGCACATCCTGCCCACATGCTCTGACATAAGGACAACATCACCAAACCCCTGGGGGGGGGGGGTGATCAGCTCCCTGGCTGCAGTCACGACCCGACCCCCTTGTGCATTATTTAAACCATGAATGGAAATACTGACACAAAGAGCATCAATACAGAACAGAAGGTATATTCATACAATTCCAAAATGAGGCATTTGGTGTTGTAAAACCATTATTTTCACTTTGACCTTTCTGGTACTCTAAACAATCACGTTACTGTTAACAGGATTAAATAGTTTTTTTTTAGAGTGAGATAAATATTTTGACAATTAGTTGGCAAAGCACCTGTTGGGCGCTGTTTTTCGTGTTGCTTTCCATATTTAGTTGCCGGAGATTTCAAAAGATGGGTCTTTCTTTTAATTTACTGAACTTGCAATCCGACCAATCCAAAATGGCCTTGCAGTATTAGAATGATCACATCTGAATTGCCCTTTTAAAGAGGATCAACATTACCATGCCTTTTGAACCTCCAGGACAATATTAATTAAAATCATATGTATCTATACAGTCAATGTTTACATGTCATAGAACAGATACCGAAAGCAACTTGCAAATGGACATTAAGGACACATTTTTATCTGGATCGATGGCCCGTTTCCTTGTATCGATCTGATTTTTTTTTTTCTTTTTCTCATTTGCACTGCAGCTTCCATTACCATGTCGCAGGCATCGTCTTCACATGCTCTGACCATGACATCACTGATTTCTCATGGTATACTACCTATTAATAAATCATAACCATATTCCAAGGGGAGCAATCTGCACTGCTACACTTAGAAAAGCCCCATTCTCACACATCGTACATTTCAAAAACTGTGAGTAGGCTGAAAACTCGATTCTGCTTAGAAAACAGGTGGATTACAGATAAAAATACACCCATTCCGTCCTTCAGTGCCAATTTCTGCATGACTTATGATTGTTGCTGGGCAAATGAAAGCAATTTTGACTCATTTGTAGTTCATAATGCTCATTTGCCAAGCATTGCTGTCAAACAAATAGCCGAATTATTGTGCAGTTCAACAGAGCGTCCATTGCTACAACGACAGGATATTTAGCAACTGAATAATTTCAAACGATACAGCTGGAAATGGAAATCGATTTGCATTTACTCCGTAAATGAGTAAAAGGACCGACTGAGGCCTATGGGTTGTGAAATACAGGTTGTGTAATATTTAACAAACCCCTGCCAGATATCTGAGAGAGGTGGTAGGTCAGAGGTGAGATCTGTGTATTTACTCATTTCTGTTGGATGAAGCATTAAAGATACACTCTGTGTATGTGTGGGCCTGTGTGTTCTAGTAGGTGTAGTCTCGTGTCTGTCATTGTGTCAACGTGTGTGTTTGTGTAGCTGTGTCACATTGTCCCCTTGGCATTCAGGCCATGAACACTTCAGCAGAGACAATATTAAACTTGAATGGAGAGCTCACCGTCCCGTCAGCGTGCCACGAGAATTCAGAATCTCACAAGAGGGTTTAACTTTACTAATGATGCAAAGTAAGGGAGCGAGCGATGGAATAGGTGATGAACGTGGCATGGGAAACTAAAAAAAGTAAAACAGGCCATTTTGCATATTGGTCCGGTGAATGGAAATAACAGCGTGCAATAATCCTACCAAATCAAAAAAGACAAACTATGACATGTGCAAGATTCAATGGTTGCAGTTCAGGAAGGCGAAAGATAAAGAGGTCTGGGCAAAACTGTTGAGAAAGGTTGGTGCTTATATCACTGTTTGTGTGCCTTTTATACGTGTCTCAGGTCAGATGGGATTCCAGTCTGACTTACGCCGCCCAAATAATTGTTACACTGAATTATGACTACCTTACACCCTGATGGAGGAATGTCAATGTGGAGGAGGAGGATTGTGCCAAATATTGAGCAATTAGATTGAATGTATACTGTTTAACTTACTACAGTTTCTTTAAACCATCTACGGTGCCACATAAACAGCATTTCTTCAAGTTGCTCTGGAAAAGCAGTGCGAGGATTAGGCCTAATCAGTATTTTACATCTATGTAATGCACTTAATCTTTCCCTTTGGTCTCATAACACGAACACACCTACAACTGCTATGTATCATTGTTGTTACGTGAGTCTACAAGGCAGTCCGGGGCTCGTTATGTACTGTATGTTGCCTTTTTTTTTATCACCTTTTTCTTGTTTTTCTTTTTTTTTTGACATATGAAATGGTGATGAGAACTACATGTGGCTATTACTCTCTGTCCTTATGTTTTCATAGACAATGTCACTTGCTTGCTGAGTTTGCCCTGCGTGCAAATCATTTAACAAGTGTCAGTAAGATCCGCGTACCGCCTCAATCACGAATAGTTCTGAAGTGTTTTCTGTTTTTCTTACAATTAAAAAAAAAATAAAAGAAAAAAAAAGATTCACAAAAGCCTTGCTTCGGTTCTTAAGGGATATTTGTTTGTTTTCGTTTCAATAAATACAAACGGCCGTTCCCATTTGCACATGAAATTAATGAAGATGTATTTATACATTTATGATAATTTAATAGGGATGCCAAAACCGACCACCGAAGCCTAGAGCAGTTTATATGGTATTTAACGGCATTGATGAGCATTTACAACATGTAGTTAGCATTGTAGAGTTGTTTGTGAAGGATTATTTGTGGACTTTTTATTTTCTATGTGTGTAATGTACAATGTATCAACGTATAGGATTTTTTTTTTTTTTTTTTTTTNTATAGGATTTTTTTTTTTTTTTTTTTTGTCATACAAGGCTATTGCGTGCACTCTATGCAATAGAATTTGGGTATAAAATGCACTCCTTTTGATTGAAAATGTTCATCTGCTTATACAAAATCTACAGTACTTGATTGTATTGATACCACATCAATAAAAACTTTCTTGTATGTTGGTGTCGAGCTTGAGTTTCTGTCTGCTGTGCAGTCATATTACAAAGAAAATCACCCTTTTAGCACCAGAGTAGCTGTAGTAAACAATTTTAATTTTTAAAGATGTTTATAATGCACATGTGACGTTGTAGGTAAAGGAATGGACACTAGAGGGAGCTATACAGTTATAAGAAAAAAACAGCATTTCAGGCCTTCAGGATAGATTTGAAGAATAATTCGAGGTCTAAAGCTCTAAAGAGGTGCAACAGTGGGTGATAGCTAGACACTTCAGATCACTAGATGTAAACATAATTCACCTTTGTATAACGTTCAAATATAGAAGATGCGCGTAAACAAACAAGCTAATTATTAACTAAAACAAGTTGACTCACTTTGATTTTTTCCCCCCACGTTGGCCAGTCTAGTAGTCTATAATGGTTTTATCTCAAAATATGCACAGCAATCTGTTTGGATGAGAACTCGTGATAAGAGCTATATTAGAAACAGCCCACGAGCGCTTGGATAATATGCCGCTATTACTTTCTGGAACTGTCGTCACCATGGTGAGCTGTCATCATTCACCCGGATTCTTCTTACGTCCTTCTGACGCCAGACCCTCCATGTCGCATTCGAGTGATACCGGTTAATTCGTTCATCGCGCTTGTTTCTTCAACGTACGAGTTGATGCTCATGTTGCTGGAGTACTTTAATAGATTTTGTGATTAGTAATTCGAGAGTGACACGAAGCTACAGTGTACAAAATGAATAAAATATATCACAAGTTCTTCTTTTATTACTCAGTCTTAGACTACTTATTTAATCAATTAATCGACTTAATTAGACGTCAAATACTTTGTAGAATGTTTATCCATATGTTTGACTTCGGAGAATCGCGTTGAATCTACTTACTGTCTCCACCTCGCTCTATGTGCGATCTCAAAATTACAGAGCTCAACACTTCTCACTGTAAGTTACCTTGCCAATGACTCGCGATGCCTCGTGTCACATATCTCCTACTGTCCCTGAAGGTCTCGCCAAACCGAGGAGGCTCCTCCCCGACAGCAGTTCCCGACCTCCGACGAGAATTCAAGCTGCCACTCAGTGTTGCCAGATCGGGCATTTTCACGGTTTTGAATTTTATTTTGGGTTTTGTGAATAAAAATAGTTTGGAGAGGGGTACAAAATTCGGACTGGTTCAGTATAATGTAAGTGTTTATTTTCTTGTTACTTTTTTTTTTTTTAAAATGATTTGATAAAAAACAAAACCAATAAAAAAACAGTACATTTACTAATTCTAAGATATAAGCATCTTCTCAGTCACTCAGACTACACAGGACAGCTTAGCCTTTTCTGCAAAGGTAGGTTCTCAAAAATACTATGCTTGCTTGTGTGTGTTTGTAGAAACCCCATAGACCTATCAGTGGACTACATGACATCATCAAACAACTTCACATTGTAAGTAGTAGAGAGTACTTGAGGTGGTTGCCTTCTGCGGTTTGTTATTGTATGATTTATATGCTTCCGCTGCATTGCCTTTTATGACAGGCTGCACTTGAGTAACCAACCTGAGTGGTTATGGTGCTAAATAAAACATTGATCTCATAGTTGGGCGGTTTTGTGCGCGCTCTGGCGTTTTTTTTGAAAGCCTTCAGCTGTATCTGGCAACCCTGGTGCCACATTGAAGAGGAACAAAAAGGCGACCTGACAGCGGTTTCTGCACTCCCTCCACTTTCTCCGGGGTAGTCACGGGATTTCAATGTTCAGCCTGCTCTTTGTAAGTAATTAACGACCCAACTATCTAAACTGGCTTTTCCGAATTTGTCTTCGGTGTGTTTGATATTCGTTTGTAGCGGCTCTGTTCGACTGGAGCCCGACTAAAAGTTGAGCTGTGTGTTGCTAGCTGATCACCACAACACGGGGCAGCTTAAGTAAGTTGCATGAGGAGCGAGCCAATATGTAGCCACGTTAACGCTAGCTTGCAGAGAAAGGCTGCGATGGCTTAAACGTTTGCTACAGAAATTTGCGTGTTAACACGTTTAAACGCAAATGCTCATTCCTAACTCGGCCGATGTTATGGACCTCGAGTCTCTAAAATCTAACTTGCCTAGTACTGACGTATCTCTGGGCTGGCAAAGTGCGGAGCTCGGCTACCCTGCTAAGCTAAGCTAGCTTGCTGTTGCCGCTATGGCTATTTCCTAAAAAAAAAAAACAAAAAACAAACATTTGTAAATATCGTTACGACCACATGTATCGCCTTGTTATAATTGGCGTTTATTGAAAAGGCATACATTTGGTGTTGACTAGCACCATGTTTATTGTACAAAAGTGAACGTCGTCCTGGAATTTCATAATAAGAGCTAATGTTAACGTACAATGAGCTCTTGGTTTGTCAGCGCAGGTAATGCTAGCATCTCTCTACACGGACTGGTTTCACGTTTTAGCAGCTGTGTGGGCAAATGTGTACGACGGCGGTACTGTTTGGTCGTCGAATAAAGGTACAAACGGTCATTTCGTGTTTCTGTGGTGTCTGGTGGTGGTGATCTCCGCAGACATCGGTAGTTGTGAAAATCTTGGCTAAGGGGTAACGGCTGAGCTAGCCAACTGCCTTCCGCCCTTTGTGACAAATCTTGACCCATTTGTCTGAAGCCATATGTCGGGCTAACGTTTCAACGAATAAGAATACGAACAAAACGATATTTCCTGTCGCGGCTTGTCGCCGGTAGCGCACGTTTGTGCTCTTCCCCCGCTGTCTGCTTTATTGTTAACTTCTGGGGTTTTTGACTCGGCCAGTCTCGCCGGGTTTCCACACTTAGAGATGTAGCTAACACCGGGATTACGAGGGTCTGTAATTTAGCCTCGCCTGGTTTCCTAAAACAGACAGCAACCCGACCATTTAACCCATGTGGGCTGTAGTGAAATGAGGAAATGCACTCGGGGAGGAAGTTGACTCGAGCAGCTGTGACACTAAAGGCCGCGGCACATTCCCATGCCTCTCAGTTTTCAATTTATGACCTTCCAATGATTTCAGCCTGCCCGCTGGTAGTAAAATTCTGGTGGGCAGCTAATACAAATACAACAGCTCTGAACATTCCTACCTTCCTACCAACATGGGTGGATCAGTCAATGAGTAAGCGGTGTAACAGGTAAGCTCATTATGCATCCCTGCTTATGAGTCACTCGCAAGGTGACCTAATTTTCCTGCAGTGAGTGTAAAAGATGACTTACCTTATTGCCGTTATCCAAACAAACCGAGGCCATTGTGACCTTAATGGAAATATCAAGCCTTGTATATGAGTCATGTGATTGTGCCGTTGCCTCTATTGCAAGCAACAAATACATAAGCTTTCTTTATGCGACGCTGTCTTTTTACAGCCTCCGCCTAATCGCACTTTGACTTTTTATGTCTTTATATTGTGTTCACATTTTACTGTGGAAGTAGGCCACTCACACTGGTGGCCTGCTTTATTTTATAGCTAATTGACACATGATGCACTGGCCAGTCTAGAAATAGCCTCTCTCTTTCTCTTCAGTCCTCTTACCGGACACTGTGCAGCTAATGGCAGTCCTATACAGTTGGGGAGGCCTCATTCATGAGATGCCACACTGCATGTCAACCATTTCTTGCCTCTAGTTATTTTTGTCATCTTTGTAAAGTTTGCTATTGCAAGGCTAACGCCTGGATCGTTAATATACACTTACTGGCCATTTCATTATGTAAACTTGTGAAAACAAATGCATTCTTATATAACAGTCCTGCACCGAAACTGTGCTTCGTGAAGGTTATGATATTCAGCTTTTGTTCAAACTGAGAGCTGTTGTTTCAAGTGTGTTTCTGTCATGGAGTCTTCAGTTCGTTGAACTGTTGAATGGTATTGTGTTGCAGTGACACATTTCTGTTATTTTGACAACCCCATTTTAGTCAGCGTGCAAGGGTAAACAACAGAAACACTGCTGAGTTGATCAGATAGTTGAATTACCACCTTTCATACACAGTTACGGTATAAATGCAATGTAACAGTCGTGAAAGGAGATTTAGTGCAAGACTGTATTAGAATGTATTTGTTTTCACAAGTGTACCAAATGAAGTACTCTGATTAGTGTACATTAAGTAGTAATATTTAATTCTGGTGAAAATACGTACTAGGATTTAATTTTTTTTTTTTTTCACTTTAAGCACCTTAACTGTCTTTTTCTAACGTCATCAAAATTAATAATTGAACTGTGCTAAAGATATACTATCTGGGCTAAATGTAGCTGGATGTTTATAATAGATTTAAAACCAATAAAAGTTTGTTTTTTTTTGTTTTTTTTTTGTATTTACTGGCTGCATAAAAATTCACTCTGACAAGCAGGGAAGTTCTCAGCCTTGGTTACCGTAACTGTGAAAGGTGAACCTGGTGTACAGTAACATGACGCCAGCTTACCAAGGAGGGTTACTGGGGGAGAAGAACACCTATGTTGTAGCCTGCTGGCTTCCAGCCCATCTAGCCACAGGGTGACTGTGAGTGTTGAAAGGTAGAGTTGAAGAGGCCCCTTCCACACTGACTGGCTTAACAGATCTGGCCAATTTAGAACCTAGTTATTCTCTTAGACGTCTGGCAGTGGAGAAAATGGAACACAAGCTTTGGCTTTACTGTGGGTTAGCCCACAAAGATCTTTGGCTCTGTTGAAATCTATTCAAAGTGGAAAGCTAGGATTAGATGCCCACTGTTTCTTACTCTTTTGTAGGCATTAAGTGAAGAACCATATATAATTATGTATTAGTAGCCATGGGCACCTCTTGTGTATGTCTTGCGTGTTGGGTAATCATGCCCCGGTCGGCACGGTGTTCGTTTACTGTTGTTGCCACAGCGTTCGCATAAAGCCAAGGCACAGGCTCAGTGGCGCTGGCAGTGTCTGACAGATTGACAACTCTTGATGCAGCTGCAAGGTTGCCTGCTGAAACTATAGCAACAGGTAGGGATAGGATCTTCCTTTGTTATTTGTGTTTATATCTGCCTTGTCTTGCTAATGCTGCAGTTAGCACGGGAGAGCTCAGGGCCTTGCCAAAACATGCTACATTCAAGGGTGTTGTTATTGCTGTTAGAGCGGTACAGATCTCGCCTTTTCTACCCCTGAATGTATTCTAGTTTTGAAGCAGCTGAGGTCTAGAAAATGTTGTTATTGCATATAAACAAACTTGCAGTGTTTTCTCATTGCCTAGGCACTGTTTTGTTCGAAGCTTGTTTTTTTTTCTTCACTGCCTTAAGCAGCTTATTAAACACTTGATATTTGTGACTGCATGTAGCTATAATCTCAAAATTATGTATTTGCTGCCAGTAGCTAATCTGAGATCACAGAGTATATGTTATGCTTCTGGTAACGGAAGTTGGTACATGAGTTAAAAAGCTCCTCCTTCAGAGTATATGTGCAACCACATACTCTGAACCCTGACCCTCTTTAGTACCGCATCTTCTAGTACTTCTTAAGCTTTACCTGGTGAATGTTTAAAGAGAGCACCACAGCTCTCCTCTGATCTCTTCCCAAGGGACACGGAAATTCCCAGCAGGAGCACTTGTTGCTACCACAGAGATAATCGTTGGTATGGCAACAGGCATCCCCCGATGCTGTTGTCAGAAGGCAAAGTTAGTTTCCAAATGTCAGAAGAATTGATGGTGCAGTGGCCCTCTGCGCCTCCAGGCAAAAATGTGAGCAGACATTCTCTTGTCTGGCTCTGTCTGTTGTCCGAGTGTTTGTCTCCTGCTCTGGAGCCTATTTTAATTTGAAAGTGTCATGGAAATTTGCATTGTTTTTGCATTTCATAGTAAATGTGCTCTCCAGACACACTCGCAAACAAGAACCATTGTCTCTTAAACAACAAACCGGTTAACCTCTACAGGGAGCAGCTGTCAGTCATTTGCTAGAATGGAAATAATTGTTAGCTGGAATGTGGAAGGAACACCTTGTGTTGTCCTCTTCTGCGTTACAGCTATGCACATCTTCGCTCTACCCTGTTTATTGTTAAAACCCATCTTTATTATCCTCTATTGATGCTTAATTAATGTGTTTCCTGACAGCCAGAGGTGTGGCTCAGTGCTGCCATGTGTCCTGTCTACACTGAGAGATGTCATCCCGGAGCAGATTTAGGATTGAGACATGAGATTATGACTTATCAGAGGAGCTCAGATGCCCGAATATAGTCTGATGACCCATAATCCAGATCAAAGCAGAAAACTTTACTGTCCCATATGGGGAGATTACAGTGCTACTGACTAACTATAATTTTGACAGAAATGATTACAGACAGCTATATTTGTAGCACATTAAAGGTGGAGTTCTTGTGAGCAAACGAGCCCTATTTACATTCAGTCTCAAATGCACTTCACGTTAGCACTTCACATTTTTGTGAGGTTAAAGAAACCGGCCGAAAGCAGTTCCTTATAAAACAGATGTTAGGGTTAGGTCTTCTTTTTTTTTTCCAGATGGAAAAACAAACAAAAATAGGAACCTGTTGTATGTCATTACTGGTACTAGAACTTTACAATGTACTAGGTAAAAGGGAGAATGGTAATTTCAACTTCGCAAAATGTGACTTTATAAGCAGTGTCTTCCCCCTGTTAGTGGCCTCATTTAAAAATGTGGATTCATTGCAACATAATATCCATAGTAGTTCTGAGTGAATGCGTTTCAACAGCCATCTAGTGATCCATTGAAACGTCGGGGAAATGTTCAAACAACTTAGAGTTAAACAGGTTAATGTTTCAATCGTTTGGTGACACTTTGACATTTTTCAATATATAATCTTGAATGTAAACAAACATTTGGCTTCCTCCAAATCTCAGTAAGAACTTTTTAAGAGCAGAATCTTCACCCCTTTTTCTTTCAGTTGATGGTTTGTCTTTATCATTTTCCTGGCTGCGATTACTCCTGGTCATACACTGGTAGTGAGCGATTTTCAGCTGGTTTGATGGTCCAGTTTTCCAGAGGATTAACAGATCGATTATAAAATATCTGTCCAAATGGAAACAGTCAAACTACTGCTGTTCAGTTTTACATTTTGTCCAGAATGTTGTGTGCTTAATCTCTTGGTCCAACCTTTTGTTAAAGCACGTTTTTGTAACGCTTTTTAGTTGTGTCTTACCACATCAGTTTTCCTTTGTGCTTTTGCATGCGTCACCCCTATCCAAATTGTAGTCAAATCTAAGAATTTTGTTTGACTTAGTTTCTCTTGTCCATGTAATTGTTCAGATGTTGCAGTGAGTTTTGTTGTGAAAAGTGTGATTAAATGTGCAGCTAGGTCAGCTGGGCGAGGACAGAACAGGCCTTTGTTCAGATGTTTTCCCCTTTTTCATTCCCATTACTAAGGTACTGAGCCCTGGCCTCTTTCAGTCCTTTCCAGAGACGGATCAGTCCTTGTCTCCCCC
>JASGAT010398138.1:0-11437 GCA_030220025.1 Chelon auratus
AAAACACACGGGATATCGATTGGATTAAAAGGACACAGCCAGCATTCAAAGTATTAATTACAGAAAAGCTTAGTGCACTCATCAAGTTATAATCGTAACAATAAACCTGAGCACAGAGGCTGGAAACTATGTTGCGTATGACAGTTGTTATACTATAGGTGAGTAGGCTGGACTCATGTTTATATATACTATATAAGGTGTCATATGGTCGATGGTAAAATTATGGATAACAGTTATTAATAGGGATGCCCAGATCAATACCGTTAGAACGGTATCGAGGCTGATGCAGGCAGTTTTAAAATGACTGGTATCGTGCTTCAGCCCGATCTTTTGTAGTTTAGTGCTGTCATAAAGCAAAATAACATCCATGTAGTGTCAAAACATCTTCTTCCTCTTCTGTTTAATGGCATTTGGCTAGTGCCAAAGCTGACAAAAAGAAAACAAAGAAGACACCAAGTATACTCAGGCAAAGGCTGTGCCAAAACAACAACTACTGACATGTTTAAAAAAGAGAAAAGTTTCCTCTAGGGGAAAAATATTACAGAGATGGTTGGAGTGAAGACTGGGCAGGTCAGTGGAGCCAGCTCTGAAGACCAGAAACATGTTGTTCAAGGCCAGAGATACCCACGGCATCAGTTTGTTAAGCGCCATATTTGTTTTGCACAGGGTAACTACAAAAACAAAAATGTTTCAATAAGAGTTTTGAGTCGCGTGCTGTCACATAAAGAACCAACATATTTTTCTGTTACAACCTTGCTGGGGACACATCTGGACACATTATCATTAACACAACAAAACACGTGGAGAAATGCATCCCAGAAAATCTTTATAAGTGCTTTGTGTGGCTGTCACACAAAAAAATGCACCTAGGTGGTTATTTACAGTTGTATTTAGCAGTGATCTGATCACTCAAGACAAATGTTAATACTAAATGTAAACAAGCAGCTCTGATTCTTTATCTGTATTGATGTATCTCGCCATTTTCAAACCTTACCATATTAAAATGAATCAATTAGTGGTGAAATCTAATAATATTTAATCTGAGTTCATTCCATTTAAAACAAAGTTTTAGTAGATGTGATCAGCGTTTAACAGGCACCCCGACTCTGCTTGCAATGTGCATTACTACGCAGACGACGCATACACACACAAACACACACAACAGATAAAGAAATTAGATTTACCATTTACTGCCTGGTCGATGCAGTGACTGCTGTGTTGTTCAATATTTGACACTTCATTAGTGTGTGACCCGCAGAGGCCTCATTGTATGAGTGAGAGGATGTGTTTATCGGATTGGGCCTTTGCTTTAAACATGCCACAAAAACACTACTATACTACTGCTTTATGTTAGAAAATTGTAAAGACTTCAGTGCACCTGAGTCCATATTTCAGTTCAGACAATATTGTACCAAATTGACCGTTGGGCTTTATGATGAATAAATAAATTCAAAAAGTTAATTTGGATTTATAAGCTTAATTCATTTTTCTGCCAGTAAACGTTATCAAAAATGGGCCAATGAGCTTGGCAAGGAGACTTGTCTATAGTTGTGAGTACAGAAAGTGGACAGATTAATGAGTGTGTGCTGAATGATGATGGAAATAACATCAAGGCAGGAATAAAACTGCTGGGGGCTAGCTAAAAAAGAAAAGAAAAAAGAAAAAGAAAAACCAACTTAACCCCACAGAAAATCACCAGAGTGATAAAAGGAAGTTTTAGAGTTCCTTTTATTTCTGTGTCTAAGCATGTTCGGTTCACTACCTTGAAAAGAGACCGGCAGACATACTCATACACCATATTCTTCAAGTTGGCCTCCAAAGCGGCAATCCTGGCTTCAGTGTTCTCTTCTTCCTGAAATGCACACACAAACACACACATTCAGCGATTTGAAAGGAGATGGGGCATTTAGAGTTTATTTATCACTCTTTGTTAATATGATATGATATGTCTGTGTGTAATGTGCCTTATTCTTGCTAAATTTCCTCTAGATGTAGCCTATAATGCAGCCCAAAGTTACATTTGGTATTCATTATGCTCGCAAAGCCAGGTAATCACACAGTCATCTGAGCACCGTTCAGTTAACTTTAAAGGATTAACAGTTAACGGCGATCAAGGCATTTGTCCAGAAGGATACATTACATAATTCATTGCTATCAAGATGCGTGCAGAGATTATTTTCTCTGTATCGGTTGAAACATGCTTAATAATGAAATCCCAATGACATGTTCTGATAAGATTTGAGTCTGACTATGTTAGGTTAATGGACCGAAAAGTTTAGTGTTGACATTTTTATTAAGATTTGTCCTCTCTTGCTGTCACTTCTGTGCCACCTGATTGTCTTGATGTTGTTCAATAGCCACAAAGAAACACAATCAAGTTTAATCCTTTTCACATAATGTCTTTGCTTTTCCTCTCTGACATAACAATTACAACAGAGATATCAGACAAAGGTGGTGCTAGACAGTACTGTGACTATACAGTATAGAACAGAGACAAAATGGTGAAATAGGCAGATTAAGGAAATCCAACAGATGTAGCGAAATGGGACAATTGGAGCATGAGAATCAGACACACACAGTAAATACTACAGAAATTCCAGATGGCCTCTCTTTCCATTTCATCCTATCAGTTTGTCTGTTTGTCCAACCTGAGTATATGCTGTTTTCAAGCTCTGCTAAAGCCAGTAGGGACTTTTGAACCTGTACCCAGTGCCATTTAGTAGCACATGTCAATTTGAGGTGTGTTTTCTGCAGACGTGTGACTACATGTAGGCACACAGGGCAGTTCTGTATACAGGGTATAAGCATATGCACTGTGTGTGCTTGCTAATGTGTGTGTGGCGGTGCAGATCTGTGTCCGTAAGCAAATAGGAGTGTGTTACATCAGCCATGAGAGGGGAAAAAACTCTCTTCCAGATCTCGGAAACCATCTGCAGCTCATGGCAAATTAAACTTGCTCATCCAGTACCACAAACAAGCAAAAGATACAAAGGCAGAGAGTCCATGAGTCAGTGCACTATTCTGACTGCATAAAAGGTGTGCCCAAACATACCTACCTACACACACAAATGTGTAACAGAGGTGACCAGCTGCTGCCTGCTGACATTCTTGGATGACAGCACTGGCTCTAACAACCCACACAGGATTTGAGGAATTAGTGCTCAATCTCTCAACCCGTCTGACTGTCCGTGTGCCTGTGCGCGTGTGTGTGTGTATTCTGGTTATCAGACAGTGGCTCAGATGGAGAACAGCAGTGTGATAGACAGTCCATGATGCTCTCCAGCTGTACGGGTCAGACTAAGATAAACTCACTGAGGAAAACAAATGTACGAGCTGAAATAAATCAAATGGACCTCTGTAAGTGCAAAAAAACAATAAATCAAGGATTTAAATGTTATGAAACCATCACAAATAAACCAAACCTGCATAAATGTTTCTTTGAGTAATCTAGGTCATGGTATAGCCAAGAAATGCTAAAAACTCTAATCTTGGATATCTAGATAGGTAGGTTAACCGTAGGTTAACTGGCTGCACTTTCATGATTTATTCAATTCAATTCAATTCAATTTTATTTATATAGCGTCAATAACAATACAAATAGTCTCAAGACGCTTTACAAAAACCCGGCCTGAAACCCCCAGAGCAAGCCTGAAGGCAACGGTGGCAAGGAAAAAATCCCTTTTAACAGGAAGAAACCTTGAGCAGAACCCAGCTCATATGGAGGGACCCATCTGCCTAAGGCCAGCCGGGTACAGACAGAAGAAAGAGAGAAGAGAACAGCAAAGAGAGAAGAGGGAGCAGGAGACAGCGTGATGAAAACTATGCTTTTCATTTATGTCAAAGTAAACCCCAAACTGTGGAAGGAATGTGTTTTTGTCTAGCAGACCCAATATTGAGAGTGGCAATAGTTTGTTTTCTATTTCAAATTGCAGGTGATCCATGACCTTGTGCCAACCCAAAGCACACAGCTTTTTAAAGCAGTTGTTTGACATTTAGAGAAATGCATTGGGAAGTAAATTATCGTGCTAGACTATTTATTGCCTGTGGCAGTTACCAAGCAACCAGCAGGAGCCCCTACATACTAACAAGTTGTTATTTTTTAATCAAGGAGCTTTAGAGATTCCATTTTTTGTTAATGATGGACAAAGCAAGGCTTGCCATTTCCCCCAGTCCATGTCTTTATGCTAAGATAAGCTGACCAGCTGCTGGCTGTAGATTCATATTTACTTTCAAAGAGGTGTCAGTTTTTCTGCCAACTTTTCTCATTTGGAGGAATGCATTTACTCAGTTTCTGGCAAACTATTTTCTGAAGCCATTTTATCTGCGCACATAGCATGGCCATTTCCCAGTGGAAATAGGTCAAAAAGATGCCAACCTTGTTTGTGTAATTACTCTTGCTGTAGGGAGAAGGAGACAAAACTTTTGCACTGCAGCTTTAAAGCATATTTGATAGGAGGAATAGTTGCTATTTTAAACTGTTTCCTGAAAAAAAGCAAAGGTGAAGAATTGTCTTTTACAGTTTACAAAACCTGTATGCACCTTGTAGCTGGTAAAATATGGTCTCATTCAAGTTTTACTGTGTGTGTGGGCATGTGACATTAAACTAGGCATGTTTTATTCCAAGGCTCAAAGGCCCGAACAGCAAACAGAGTGTGTGTATTAGTATGTACTGATTGATTTATCAGATAATTTGGGGAGGAAAAATGTGTCATACGGATGAAAACAGCAGTAGTGTAAAAGTTGTGTGGTACTGAGTCACCTTCTTGGCCTGTAGAGCCCTTTGGAAGAGGCGCAGAAAAGAAGCAAGGCTGAAGCGGTACATGTTGTTGATCTTTGACAGGTCTGTGATGACAAAATACATCTTGCTAGCGCTCTCTGCAAGAGGCAGGTAGGCATCTCGCTCCTAGAATAAAAATAAGAATAGATGAAGAAGTGGAAGAGAAAAGGGGGGAGAGAAATAAATCAAGAAGCAGTAGAAAAAGACGCACGTATGGTCAGAGAGTCACATAAAATACAGCAGTATGGGTGAAAACAGGGAAATGCAAAGTATAACAGAAAATGTTAATTTCACTTCAGTTGGAGGACGAAAGACATAATAAAAAATAAGGACAGACAGCATGAAGTGTGTCTAAACAGGATATTTACTAAATAAACTGAAACTACTGAGAGAGAGGTATAACATCAGTTCTGATGTAACACTGCACCCTGGAGGATGTAATGCATCTACAATATGCCCATGCTTGTACATACGTGCAGTCTGGTGTCTGTAGCAGCGTGTACAGTGAATGTGTATTTGTGTTTCAATAAACCACTCAGATTAAACTTCTGAATTTCAATAAAAGTACTGGTCTAAATATGTAACTCAAATATTATACTGAAGTACAGCCACATTTACAGACAGGAATAAGTGTCATTATACATTCTCTCTGTCGGTATCTCTGACTCTAGACAACGCTTTTACAAAAAGTACAGTATACTGTATGTAGCAAATAGAAAAATGTACTACTGACTTGTCTGTCATTGTCTAGCTGTCAGCTAGCTGGGCTTTTTCACGATTTCTCTGGCATAGAAAACTTTTGATTTCCAATTACACTTTGAGCTACTAAGAAACAGCATTCATCACACAACCAAAAAGACAGGTCATAAGAGCTGGTCAGCAGAACTCTGAGACAACTGACAGTGCAAGTTTAAACCTGGTACAGCTTTTCAAAACCTAAAACACTGTGACTTAGGTTGTGTTCAAGCTTGTAGTACCGTCTTGGTTTGGACAAGACAGAAAAGTCACTTAATGGTCACATTAACATTGAACCAAAAGATACAAATCCAAATGTATATGGATAAGGTCACAGTTAGACTGAACAACTTGTATTATGTAAAAAACATCCAAAAAATGCTGTGTTTTACCAGATGAAAACAAAGAGCTTACTAAATCTCTAAATGAGTCAAAATAGCACTACAAATTTCTCAATTGCACACATAAACAAAGACGTCCTGCAAGGAGGTGACGTTTATACTGAGCTAAAATGCGCAACATAGCTATAACAAGACGAGCCAGCCAGAATGCTTGAGTATTCTGTCTTTTGAAGTCAAAGAATCAAGTACAGCACTTATGAATTTGGTCTGTGCCGTGCTCACTTTTTTTTAGTTGAGCAGAGTTAGTCTGGAAGCTTATAGTGGAGGTTGTCTGATGTACACTAAAGTTCGCGTTGCGGTATTTACAACAAGTAAACCCTTAACGTTTGTTAATTGGGCTAATTAGTGAGGCTGGTAAACAGAAACCACTTTTCATGCTATTTTCACAGGTTTTGTGTGTTTGTGTGTACGTGGTGTCTGCATATATGTGTGAGGCTAACATACAATACCTGGTCCAAGGATGCTTGCAGCCTGTGTGACTCCAGCAGTGACTCCTGGATCAAAGCACTGCTCGCCTTGGTCTGGTTCAGACTGTCTATCAGCTCCCTGTTCTCCAGAATATTACCTTGAGCTGTAGCCAAGGTCTGACACAGAAAACAGACAGGCAGATGGACAGGTTGGAAAAAGAGCAAGACAGCAAAGAAAAAATGAATGAGAAATTCATATTATGTAAATTTGTCATGTGCCTGTTGCTTGGCTGAAATCTGTGATCTGATAAATGTTACAAAAGAAGAGTATGTTTAAAACAACCTCATGGGAGCGTTTTTATTTTGTTTTGTGTTTTTTTTTTTTTGTTTTTTTTTTTATATATTGAGCATGACTTCCCCACTCCCTCCTGTGGAATCTGTTCTCTGAAAGTGATAAAATGTATTAAAATAAATTCAAGCAAAATAGATGAAAAAGCAGCAGAGCACGGAAATGTCAAGTCGAATATGCTCCTAAAAATTCAAGAATAATTACATGTCTAGTACCACTGAAGCACTGACATCCTGCTCTTGGCATTATCTGTGTGTGTCTGTGTGTGTGTCCAAAGTTTGCTAAGACTGGGTGCACAAAGTTATCTGTAATGTCTATGTGTCCCACTGTCAGTCAGCTATTTGTGCACTTGTGTTTGATTGTGAATGCAGACATGTATTAAGCTGATCAGATATGCTCTTGTCTGGAAGTGCAGGAAGTCATATTAATCATTTGAGGAGTAATAATATGTTTGATGTTTTGGCATGAAGAAAGGTTTTGAAAGGTTGATTTGCATTTGCCATTTGTTTTGCAGTACAAAACTGACCTAGTTCACAAAGCACGAAGAGGTTCTGTATCAACAAAATGTGAAATTCAAGCCAACAGTGGTGCATAGGTTTTGATCAATCATGAAATTAGAAAATACCTTCTAATTAATTAAGGTACAGCTTTCAGCATATTCAGTGGAAGAGCGGGGGGGNACAACAAGCTCTGCAGTGCACAGGGAACTGAGCATCGTTTTCTCAACATAATTATAATCATTATACAATAGATTGAGTACTGTGGTAGCTTTTGTACACCAGACTATAGAATTTTCACACTGTGTGTTGTATGTGTACCTCTAACAGGGATTCTTCCAACTGAGCCAGCTGTATCTTCTTGTCTTCCTCTTGTTGTAGCAGTCTCGTTTTCTCAGTTTCCAGTTCTGGCTTCTCCTCTTGGATGGTCAATGCTAGCAGCTGACACACAGACAGACAAATAAACAAACAAGGAAGTGGAGATACAATACAACTACAGAAACACAGACAGTATGACTACAACATATAACACATATTCCATATGTGCGCAGTGTTATGCCACCACAAAAATACTTCTTTTATGTAGCTTTTGCTCACAAACTGACCGGAGTCAAAGAGCCAGCTGCAATAAAAAAATACATCTGCAGCCCATTACAAAGTACGGTTGCAAAAGTAGAATACTTAAGTGACTTTTATCCAACAAAGATACCCTGGGCTGAGCTGCTGCAGTAGTAGATTATGTATGGGATTGTGTGGTCTACCTGTCCTCGCAAGCCCGCCCTGGTAGTAGTGAAGTTGACCTCTGTCACCACGGAAACAGCATCAGGAGGGATGAAGGGACTGGGATTCCGTGTTGCCAGGAAGAGACGGAAGTCCTCGTTGTAATCAATAACCTTGTCCCCTATCTGAACCACATATCTGGGACCTGCATGTGTATATGTGCATACGTGTCAATGTAGACATAAAGATAGAGAGTGTCTTTAAAAACACATACAGATTTGAAACATTGCGTTTAGCAGCCACTTCAAAATGTTGTCTTCTGTCCTTTAACTCTCTCCTCCACTTTGTCTTCTACATGTCTGCAATGCAGTACTGGCAAGCCGCTGTCTCGGCCCTTTTTTCCGTCTTGTTCAACACCAGTTTTAAGTGTATAACTTGCCCTCTCGCATACATTCTCTACCCCCACTCTTTTCAGTTTAGCTTCAAATAGACAACCGCCTCTCCCTGGATGATTCAGAGTCTTATGAATCACCCTCGTTTTCACAGGTATGTTTCCAGCCTCTGTTTATATTGCATGTACGTGACTGGTATGTAATTATCTGAACCAAGGGACTAAAATATCACTGGTTATATCAGAAGCTCTAAAACAGTCATGCTTGAATATAAAATGTTTTTCTAGGTTTCTTTTTCACTGTCCTTGAAATTGTCATATTAGATCATTTCAAGGAGTGCAGTATTGCATATTAATGTTAGAAAATATTATTTGAGCTGTATTCTTTACTGATTTAAACAATCACCTTTTTGAGGACTTTGAAAGGCCAAACATACTACCTTATTAATTCTCATCACTCCTTCAAATGACCATGAAAAAGTATTTTATAAATACATGGGTCTTTCAAGTTTGTGAAGTACTCCAATAACACATAGCCTACAAGTCATACATTATATTACTCCTTATGTTGTCCTTATGACATGTGTGTCATCAGCATGAACTTGCAGACAGCTGAATGTGACAGCACTAGGGTGTATAGTAGATTTTCATGTATATGTAAACTCAGAGTCTGATTAGCTCATCTCTACCAGTTCAGTTTTACTAAAATACCAGGAACAACGACTGAGTAATCTAGGGAAAATAAATAAATGAGCATCTACTGAGGAAATACAGTACAGTTCTTTATCTGAGGGATCTATTTCTGGCTTTTGTGCAAGTAAAGGAAATGAACACATGGGAAGCAACAACGTTTTATTTAGTGATATTAAGTGACAATGCTAATGTGACAGTTAAATATTCAAATATTATTTATCCACCCTTTTTTTGGTCACTCTTTATTGAGTATTTGCAACACAGTCTGCACATTAAGTGTGCAGACTGTATATATATTTTTTATGACGAGTTTGATACAGTTGGCATGGTGGAAAAGATTAAACATTCTGCAGCTTTGACTATCTTACCATACAATTTCTTTTTTAAAAATGTAAAATAATATTGGTAGTAGTACTTTTCAATATGCTCCAATGATTTCTTCAGCCCAGTTTTGTATGCAATTGGTGTTTGCGTGTGAGTGTGTGTGAGTACCCTGAGCTATGAGGTCCCTCCTCAGCAACGGATAGAGCACAGGTTCAACTCCATCCATCTCTTGGATGATAAGGGTTTTTCCAAATCTCACTGCCAGCTCCAGGGATGTTATGAAGTTACTATCCTGTACAGAAAAGTCAACCAGTTGAAAATCTAGAATTTTACACTTTGATGGTAACAGAACTCTCTCATAGATGCATTCTTGGGGACAGTGCAGTGATTACAGAGCTATATTCTCGCTAAATATATTCCAGAGTATTATTACATTCCAGTTGTATGGCTGGCTATGAGTAAATTCACATGATCCAACTGAAATGAATAATAACAAACCCATTTCAAATTTATCTGCTTTTGGATATCCTGGAGTCCTCCCTGTCTCACCAGCTGAAACTTTTTCTAGACCTGCAAGATATTCTAAATCCCAAGAAATTTGGACTCAAA
Source organism: Chelon auratus (assembly GCA_030220025.1). NCBI lineage: Eukaryota > Metazoa > Chordata > Actinopteri > Mugiliformes > Mugilidae > Chelon > Chelon auratus. The sequence continues at coordinate 9,904 of JASGAT010398138.1, forward strand.
TCTAGGCACACTACTGTGAGTGCTAGTTTGACAGTCTTAGCCAGCTTTAGGGTTGCTGTTTTTACAAACATAACCAAGGCATTTGATACACCAAACCATTATTTTTTAATTACCACCTTGATGAGTGCTCATGTTAGTCTTATAGAGGCCAATTTTCATAGTTATGTAACTGACCGTATTTGTCAGTTTTGGTAATGTTGTTTCTTATCCTGTTGTTCCCCAAGGTTATATTTTGGGGTCTCTTCTCTTGTTATGTTTTTTAAATGGTAATAACATTTATGATTAGAATAAACATTCAATGAACCATGTGTATAGTGTCCTCTGCTCTTCCTTTTGAGACTGCAGTAGATAATTTGAAATGCAGGGCACACTCATTTATTCATTGAATTTAAATGTGAACAAAAATAAGTCAATTTTATTTGCTTCCAATAATATTAAGGTTTATTCGCTTATTAACACTTGAAAATGTTGGTTAAGTTTGTTGATGTATACAAATATCTGTGCATTTGGTTGGTAAAAAAAAAAAATAATAATTTCAAACATCACATTGTAACTTTATATAAAGAAATCTGTGTGATACGCGATCTGTGATGAGTGGATAATTAAATTACTTGTATGAAATATTTTGTGGGTTTTTTTTTTTTGCATAACAGAGTGCATTCAGTGTTTTAGCTTTGCTGACTTATTGGCCAGGTTACCATTGTACTAGTTCTTTTTTTATCTTCTCAAATAAATGTTAAATATATGTTCTATCAAAAAAGACCCTTTAGTCAGCACAGTCACTTAACACAGAACAGTGCTATGCCTATTAGCGCCATGGAACAAACACTAAATTACTGTTTTATTGTTGTAATAAATTATAATAATGTTATAACTGCTAACTAGTAATTAAGCAATATAGCCCAACATTATGATTAAAGAAATCATCAAAATCATTTGTTAAAATAAACAACTGGAACAACTGAGGAGGAAGATAATGATAAGTTAGTCATATGGTTAGTCAAACATAACTGGTGCTGCGGACCTGGATTCCGCAGCAGCAGCAACACTTGAGAGAAATGTTCAACAGAAACCATTTTAGAAAAATTAGTGTGCAAATGCAGATGGATAATTATTGACATCTGTTTGATAACGGACATGGGTGTATGATTGTGTGTTTACCTGCTGGTTGATGACCTCTAATCTGTGCTCTTTGAGATGTGTGCGTAACCACTCTGTAGCTCGAGAAGATGGATCAATCAGGAAAGGACAGGCAACACTCTGAGTGTAGAACAATGAGAAAAAAAATGCATGTTAGGTTACGTTGTTCTGTAATAGTCAGTCTTAGAAAGTAACTAAATTACTAAAGAAAAGGAGATGTGTATGTGTGTGTGCGCATGTTCATGGTGTCATGCTTTTTGACTGCTATCAGTATTTTTGTTTTATTTTATTTTTTTACTCGCCGAAGGAATGACATCCACCACACTCCTCCCATTATGCCCTCTTCCATTTCATGCTCTCTTGGTCAAGGATTCTCTTTTTTAGACCATTTCAA